>JAUJYZ010000782.1:0-35909 GCA_033675265.1 Actinostola sp. cb2023 | reverse complement strand
ACACTGTATCAGCGAACAAACAACAACAAAAAAAATAAAAGAATATATAATAAATAAAAATAATATACTCATAATGTTGTATGATATAGGTAATAAATCTTACGACAAATAGCCGCGATAGTTCAAACGTTTTCGATGAGGTCTTTCAGACTGATATAAATACTACTCATAATAATAATAATAATAATAATAAATAATAATATTACAATTTCCTCGACTGATTGGTTGAGAGGACTGCCTATGTTATCAGTATAGGGGCGACTTGTACTAAGAGGGTCACGTGACCCTAACTCCCATAAAACGAAACAGCAATGTCAAACTTGAACTCAAGAAATGAAAAGAGCAGCCGAACTTAGTAAAATGCGAAGTTTCACGCATGATGTTTGCATAGGAGAAATGAATTAAAAAAATAAAATCGATCGTTTACTAAGATTTTGTTTGGAAAATGCCGTGGATGGAAAGAGCCAATGCATTCAAACAAATCTTAGAAAAACGAGGGATTTTATTGTATTCCCGTTCTCCTGTCAGGCATTATGCCCTGGAAACTTCGCCCTTTACTAATTCGAGGGGCTCTTCTCATTTCTGGAGTCATTTTGACACCTGCTGTTCGATTTTAAGGGGGTTGGGGTCACGTGAGCCGTCTTTACAGCAAGTCGCATAGACAGGGTAATCGGGACCGTGCAGGAGCCAAGAATGACATGACAAACTTGTCAGTAAAATGCGTGCGCTATCACGCAACGCTATCGAGCGCCGCGCTCCATAAATTTTTCTCGCTTTGTCACCAAAAGATGGTCAGTGGTTTTTGGGGCCTTTTAGCCATTGTTTATATTCATTGAAGATTTTTCTCGGAAATTGGCAATAGTATGATTACTTGGTAACAGGATTCGTGTGCAATTCTGTCTGTAATCATACTCGTGATAAACAAATTGGACGAACCGAGTATGATTAATGAGACCGAATTGTGACTCCACTCAGTCCTATACTAGTAAGGAGGATGCCAGTAAGAATCGAGATTCGCCGGAACTAAAAAATCGAAATATAATTTTCTTTCGCCATATATTTCCTTTCGATGACCTATTTAGGGGAAAAATACTAAAAGTTCAGCGATTTTATTTTAGGAGAAATTTGCGTTTTCAAAAACCCGCCTGATGACTGAAAAATTTTCGGCTAAATTATAAGAAAATTGGAACATCGGTGTGTGGTTCACTTCTAGCACTACAACAACGACATTCAGCCATACTTAATAAACGTTTCTTCGTCTTTGTACTGTAGATGTATTTTGTGTGTAAGGTTGTAGTTATTTTTCAAATTGGGTTGTTAAAAAGGGTACTGAGCGCCATGACGGGAAATCGTGAAATTATAGGCAATGTTGGAGGTACAGAAAACGGAATCCTGGTACCTAATTCTTTGAGGAAAACGCAACACCGAGGAAACGTTCACCTTTGCTCTTAGTTAGAAAGTTTAACGTTGAGAATTCAAAATAGCATTTTTGAGAAATAAAACTATTTATGCTTGGGACTGCAAAAAATTAGCATAATTTCGGCCTATCGCGGACATTGTTGTCGTCCAAACACAAAACGTAATGCCAAAACACGACTATCTTTCACTTTGTAGTTGATTGCTGCTGATGGAAAAACGAATCTTCGGTCAATAGGAATGCCTTTCAACAAGAGTCGTAATACCCTGAAAGTAAAAATTAGCATAGATTGCGATAGATAACAGCATCTAACAGAAAAATGACGAATGTTTGTCTAAACGCCATTATACGGAAATTCAACGCCTTTCAAGCAAGTATGAATTCTGTTAGTTTATATTTTATGATAAAAACTATTTATTTAATTTTCATGCGCCAAAAAATATTCGAAGGGCAGTAGCGTGACTTTCAAGCGTTACATTGCGTTACATTACTTGGCGTGTCAACAAAGTGGAGGCTCCTGTCAAAATATCCAAACTCTCAGGATGACGCGCCGTGAAGTATAAACAGCTTAATTGTTTAAATCTTATTTGGAGCAAATTTCTATTTCTAAAAAAAAAAAAAAAAAAAAAAAAAAAAAACCACCACACAAAAAAAAAAAAAAGCATTTCAAAGTGAATGAAACCATAATTTCGGAAACGGCCAATACTACAGTGTTTTATTTGTCAAATGAATATGCTACTTTTTCACTACTGTTATGAGATTAATGTGGCTGAAAATAGCTCAAAATATTGTTGAAAACTCATTCCTATTAACTCCAAGATTGTTACTCTGTTGGCAGCGATCAACTAACAGTGCAAGATAGTCGTGTTTTGGCATTAACGTTTTGTGTTTAACGACGACAAAATGTACGCGAAGGGCCGAAATTAATGCTCACATCTTAACCAAAACACAAAACAATGGCGCAGTCCCAAGCAAAATAGTTTTATTTCTCAAACATGCTACTTTGCACTCTCAAAGTTTGAAACTTTCCCCTAAATGAACTGAAAGAGGCAAAGGTGAAGCTTCCTGGGGCATGGCGTTTTCCTCAAAGAATTAGGTACAGAATCAGTTTCGTACCTCAAACATTGCATATATTTCACGTTCCGTTCATGGCGCTTCAGTACACATTTTTAAAACCCAATTGAAAAATAACTACAAACGGTAAACAAACAATAAATACGACAGGTGAAAAAGACGAAGAAAACGTTTATTAAGTCTGCGGTGAATGTCCGTTGTTGTATTGCTAGATGTGAACACACACCGACTGTTCAGAGAGCCTTATAATTTAGCCGAAAATGCTTTTCAGCTCATCAGGCGGATTGTTTAAAAACTGCAAATTCTCCTACAAATAAAATCGCTGGAACTTTTAGTATTTTTCCCTAAAATAGGTCATCGAAAGGCAGGACATGGCCGACAAGACAATTAAATTCGCATTTTTTAATTGACCGGCGAATCTCGCATCTTACTGACATCCTCTCAATAATACTAAATTTTAACACAGATCACATAGTGGTCTCGCCTATGAAAACTATCTAAGGATAAAAAACTATTCAGTTCAACATACATTATCAAACGCAGTTCGGTGTTTAATAAAACAGTGCAAACCACTCAATCGAGATATCATTATGTTATTCAAGATGAGAAATGTAGTAAGGGCAAAAAAAAAAAAGAGGGGGTTTTAATAATAGCAGAAATAATGAACCGGTTATAGGAACAGATTATTGAATAAAGCTACCGCTTTTATTAGAGCAAGCATTGATCTTTTTTCTTGGGGAATCAAGAGTAAACCTCACTTGTCCCCTTCACAGTCTGCGCCATCTGAAAGGTTCGAGACCAACGGTGACCTTTCTTAACACCTTGGACAATTATTCACCAATTATTCAATGTTTCTATTCATTGCAAGGTCACTGTTGGTATCGCTTCGATGCAAAGGGCACCTTTAAAGTGTATATGGCACGATTTTTTTTATTTTTAAAAATCGATTATATATGAGTGAATAGTGGATGTTTCAGTATTGGTGATTTGAGCTTCGCATTGCGGAGTATGCAATTCGGTGACGTCAGAGTGTTTTTTCACATAACGTATTTATAGTATTTCAAGTAGATTTATTTTTTTATGAAATTGAAAAAAAGTTTAAAATAAGTATATAAGTTGTAGAAAACTTTTGACAGATTAAAAAAAATGCATAACTTTGCACAAGGGCGTTTTGTATAATAAATTAAAAACAACTCTGACGTCACTCAAATTACAATCTCACGATTTTCAAACCTTTATACTGCGCAAAGCGAAAGCTCAAATAGCAATCTATTCACTTCCTATATAATCGATTTTCAAACTAAAAAATTCGTGTAATATAACCTTAAAAGATGGGCAGGGCAAAAATTGAAGGGGACTATACGCATGGTTTAAGCAGCCCATGACTGTGTAGTAGCAATATCTAGTATTTTTAGTCATAGTGATTGCATGGTGATATATAATAGTTTTTAGTAGTAATGATCTAATGGAAATTTTTAGCTCATTGTGTAACGCACTATTTTATCTATATGGGCGATATAAGTTCATGTGAAGTTATTATGTAATATTTAAGATTAAACTCGGATTTGAGCAAAAGAATTATAGCCCCTTGGTCTCTAGGGAGGGGTATAATAGACTACGTGCTGTCTCTCATTTCATCAGAGCTAGCCTCTCCGCAGGCATCGGAGTCTGGGCCTCGTGTGTTGCCTGCGGAGGAGGTATATAGATGAGCATAGAACAGGAGCGTAATCTTGTAACCAAAAAGACGGCACAGAACACATGTGCTCGCGCAAAACTTTACAGAAAATCAAAAATCATGGGGAGATATCATTGAAAGGGGTCTTACTGAAGACCTAGGAACAGCTTCTTCCCTTATACTAGGACCTTCAGACCGTTTTAAAAACTCTATTATTTTTTTCCTTTGTTTGTTATTTTCGACCAACTGCCTAGCCGGGATACTTAAGAGGGCTCTTCTGTAAAAAGTCACCCAACTCAGCATGACATGGAAAAACCCTTCAAAAATCCCCAAACTTTGTAGAATCTAGCATTATAGGAAACATAAATAATATGATAGTAACTTTGGGTTGATTTGGTCGTTATTTTTGGTGAAACGACACGTCCAAGTTCCTTTTCTACCTCCAAGAGGCATTTTGGCCCCGAAAAATATGGCTTGCATACAATCAAGGGCGTTTAAAAACAAAAAATCCAAACAGCCGTGCTAATTTCTCCGTTTGTTTTGGAGAAGAACGATAGGTATCAAACTCCATTGTGGAGTTTTGTTGGCTAATGCTCCCTCAAATTTGAAAAGATTTAAGATTTTTGCATTTGGTGGCGTTTTGGACGGACTTCAAAGTGCCCCTCTGAAAAAATTTCCGTCAAATTTACATAGGAAAATATATCGCCTAATGGTATGACGATCCATGAGCGTAAAAAGATCTCCACGCTAGTTGTATGCAGCTATAGTTTCCTCTTTTGAAATACGAGATACATATTTTGGGGCCACTCAAAATCCAGAAAGTAGAGACGATACCATGGCAAGGTCCATAACCTCCAAATCTCAAGGCTTTCACAAAAATTGGCGTGTTCACGACAAACCTTATGCCAACAATAAGATAAAATATATCATTCTGTCCTGATATCGTTGATCACGAACAGATGCATTGATATTGTGTCGTTATACCACCGTAATTAAAGCTGGCCGTTATGTTTCATGGGAGCGTTTAGCCACGAAATCTTGGATGGAACTAAATTTTTGGCGGTTCATATAGATGAATACTTTTGATCATGACGCACAGTTATTCGGCTTTATGCAAATTGTTCTTAACGACATCTAGTCTTCCATTTGCCATTTAAAACTACTTACCAATGGGATGGTTTCGATCCCATCTGTTTGGCTAAGCAAAGCATTGAATAGAAGAGCATCTTCTAAGGTTGGGGAAGCATTGACGAAAATTCTCGAGTCAGACTCAAACGATGCGTTAACACAGGTAACCCATGAGTGTAATAATTGTGGTAACTTGTACCTGTATGTGGTGGGATGTTCTGGCTTCTGGAAGTCTTTATTAAAAACGAGTTTGGTTCTACTTATGTGTTGAAAACAAGAGATCAATGGCGTACACTCGGGCTTATGACAAGGACAATGGTCAGTGTGCGTGAGGGAGAGACCTCAACAATGAAATGACTTTGGTGAAGAGGGCAGGCAACATGTACAAAATTCGGTGTAGAGTCATTTTGATTTGACCTTTGACTTTGAGTTAATTTGATTATCCTTTGGACTTTGATTCAATTTGATTGATTTTGAGAGTCGTGTAAAAGGGCCCCCTCTCTAGTTAGATCCGAAACGTCGACTCACGTGACGACGACGACTCAATACGGTTTGGATTCGAGTTCGAGTTAGGGTTCGAGTTACGGTTCGAACGTCGAAGTAAAAAACATAGGGACCATCTTCTCAATACATATCATTTCTCTGAGTCATGGGAACAATCCAGTGAAGTTGAGGGACGGGGAGACAAGTGGCGGCGTGAGTATGTAAATGCTACGTCTATGAGGTTGCATATGGTTAGATGGTTCTGGATAACGCCCTCACGTTGTTTTTGTTAAATATATTTTAAGCGAGCTTCTAGTCCTCTACCACTTCTAGTCATTGAACAAGAACTTCGAATCCTGACCTTAATAGTTGAAGATCTACAGCTAGCTTCAAAATAAGACCTTAAAATCTCCTTGCCGTTCCTTGTGTGTCGTTGTTTTTTATTATCTTGCTGGAGTACATTTCTTGAAATCGATAACGACTCGAAATACGTCAATTAATTTCGTTAATTCTTATGACGGACGACGGACCGACGCCATCGACGACTACCGGGAAAAGAAAAAACGCATTTTATAACTCGGATTACTTCGGAAGTGACCGCAGGAAAAAGAGGAAATTCAGGACAAAATAACTGTAAAAGTTACTATTTCATGTGAAGGGTCTTTTTCGCCAGAATGCGTACGAGACTGGGACCGAGTGGTGCTAACTAATTTCTCACCTGTTTTTCAATTCGTTACTGGACAGAAGCAAAACCAACAATTTAGGACAAATAACAATAAAGTTCCAGGTTGTGCAAATCATTTTTATCTGGCGTGCTTACCGCCCCGGTACGAAACAGAAAGCAATTATTACTGTAATTTGTGAAACTACAAATAAAATAAAAATGTTTTTGCTGTGGCGCGCGCCTATTTTCTTGTGTTTTTCTGTCGGTAGAGCTCGCAGCGCGTTGGGATCACTGTGTGGTCCCCAGGATGCGCCCGACAAATGTAGTAGTGTGAAATACTACAGCATGTTGCCCAACATAGTTTATGTTCTACGCACCAGGGATACAACATACATACGTATTTTGCACGCGCGCGCTCTACCACAGTGGAAACCATCAAAAAAAGAACGCGCGAATATAAATGTGTTTGGGTTCAATTTTTACTTGGCTGTGAATGATGTTTAGTACAAAATGGTCCATATGTGAAATGGTCATACGATAAAATTGCTTATGACTGAGTTAGGTGGGCCAGGAGGGAAACTATTTGGCTCTGGTCATTTGTACGGACTTCGCTGCGCTCGTACCTCTTATTGAGTGAGGGGAGTGGCGGACGGAAAATATTTGGCTCTCGGCATTCTGTACGGACCGAGCTAACTCATCAATAAGCATTATCATATGACCCTTTATATGGACCTTTTTGGTACTGAAACACTCATTCACAGCCAAGGAAAAAGTGAACACAAATGCGCGATTACTCTATAAGATGATAAGAAACCAATTTTTAACAAACTTTTTTTTCACTTTTGTCGTCCACATTTAAAAAATAATTTACTGAAAAAAAATATAAAAAAGACTGACAACACATCGGAGCGGGAACGCGATACGGCTTTGAACGGCCCTGATCCAAAAATCCGTATCTGACAATCACGTGACGGCGGTCTCCGAAGGTTTTATGAAGAGTGCGCCACGGGGAATAAGTTAATATGATAAAAATATGTATTTTTAATAACTCCAGATAGAGTTAAGCGAGCAACCAAATCGCGCGATGTGTTCTGTATTACCATCGTCGCGTACCTTGCAACGCACAATGTTACGAACAGTTGCACGATTTTCACGTTGTCCGTATTGACCACCGTTCGGCACAACTTGCGAGCAAACATTGTCGTTGGGGCAGGTCTGAAAAACGTTGTTGCTCTTTATACGTCATCAACAAGTTTTGCAACCTGAAACCCGAAATTTGATTTGGCGCGACAAGTTGCGCGCAACGATGATAATATTGAGAAACAGTGCTCTGCAGACATCTACGAACAATCTGAAAATGTGTGCGCGACAATGCGCGATTTTTTGGCTCGTATTAGCACCTTCAAAAAAACGACGGGAGCAATACATTACTCTAGCACAGGAGCCGCGGACAAAAGTGACAAGCAGAAGTCATCATTAAGCATTTATGTTTCTTATTATTATTATTGACAATCCCTTTTTCTCAGCGATACTCTATATTGCAATAAAAAAACCATTAACCTGAGAGTGTGTGTGACAATATTTCAACAGCGCCCAACATTGACTTTGAGGTATCTAGTTATAAAATAAATATTTGTCTGCTCGCCGTCCTTTTTTTATGAGTTTCATGGTGTTTCAACAGAAAACACATGAAAATAGGCGCGCCGCATACAACACATTTGCCTAATTTTAGTTGTAGTTTACACAATACAGGATAATGGCGTTATCGTACGCTAAGCACGCATAATAAAAATAATGATTGTCACCAACCCTGGACTTTATTTTTATTGTCTAAATTTTGTTTCTTATGTCCAGGATGAATTGAAAAACCGGTGATATGTTAGCACCCTAGGTAAACAGTTCGTCGCATTTGGCCCGGAAAAAGGGACCTTCAAATGAGAATATAAAGTAACTTATCCTACAGAACTTTCATGAAATTCCTCTGTTGATAAACAATAGCAGTAAAAACTCGGTTCTGTAAACGACTGTAAGACTTCGAAGACCAGAAACATTCCCACCCAACATACATGTACATTGAAACAAGTATTCACTATGGGGTACCTGTGTGTAACGCATCGTTGGAGTCATGATTGATCGGTCACAATGCTTCACCCAAACCTTGAAGTAACTTTCTATCAATGCTTTGCTTGCAAACCGATGGGTCGAAACCGTCCAATGGTAAGTAGTTTTCTAAATGGCACATGAAGATGAGTCGTTAAGAAAAAATATTGCATAACGCGAATAAACTGTGCGAGATGAATATTGAAAAACGCACAGTTGCAGTCGGCTTATGCAATATTTTCCTTCACGACTTAGTCCTCCTTGCCATTTAAAAACTCCTTCACAATTGATGTTTCGATCCCATCTGGTTGCCCTAAGCAAAGCATGACAGAGAGTGATCTTCAAGGTTTGGGTGAAGAATTGACGATCCAGTATGGGGGACTCAACGATTGCGTTACACACAGTAAACCATGGGAATACTTGTGTCAATGTACATGTCTATGTTGGGTGGGCTGTTCTGGTCTTCTGGAAGTTCTTACAGCGAGTTACAGAACGGTGTATCTGCTTATGTGGTTATAAAAAAAGAGGACATGTCCTGAAAATTACTGGAAAATAACACTTATTCTCATGTGAAGGGCTTTTTCGCAAAATGCGATCCGAAATGGTACGCAGGGTGATAACATATCAATGTTTTCAATTATACTGGACCGAAAGCAAACAAATTTAGACAATAAATAAAGTCCAGGTTGTGCAATCATTTTTATTGCGTTGCTTAGCGTCCCCCCCCGCCGAAAAGCATTATCTGTATTTGTAAATAACAAATTAAAATTAAAAATGTTTTGTATGCGCGCGCCTTTTATTTCATGTGTTCTGTGGAAATCACAGAAAAATATAAAAAAAGACAGCGAGCATACAATATTTATTTTAAAACCTAGCATAAGCCGCAGAAGCAATGGTTGGGCTGCTGGAAATATTTTCCCACAAACTCTCAGGTTAATGGTTTTTTATGCAGATATAGTATCGCTGAGAAAAAAGGGATTGTCAAATAATAATAATTGATAAACATAAATGCTATTAGAGATGACTTCTGCTGGTCACTTTTGGCGGGGTTCCTGTGCTCAGAATGTATTGGCTCCCTGCGTTTTTTGAAGGTGGTAATAAGAGCCACAAAATCGCGAACCTTGTCGCGCAACATTGTTCAAGATTGTTGAGTAGCATGTTGCCAGAGCAATGTTTCTCATATTCCATCGTTCGCGCACTTGTCGCGCAAATAATTAAATATTCAGGGTTGGAAGGTTGCAAAAACTTTGTTGCATGAAGTAGAAAGAGCAACCAAGTTTTTCAACTGCAACCACGACAAATGTGTGGTCGACAAGTTGCACGAACGGTGTAAATACGGAGAATAAACGTGAAAATCGTGAACTTGTTGCGTAACATTGTTGGTTGCTTGGCAAGTTAACGCGAACGATGGTTAATATACGAGAAACATCGCGCGATTGTGTTTGCTCGCGTTTAACGCTATTCTAGTCATATTAAAAATACATATTTTTTATCATATGACCCGTATTTCCCGTGGGGCGCACTCTGCATAAAAACCTTCGGAGATAATCCCGTCACGTGATTGGGCAGATACGGAATGTTTGGAGCGGGTCCGTTCAAAGGCCGTATCCGCGTTCCCGGGCTCCGATTGTTGTCAAGGAAATTTTTTTATACCTTTGTTTCAAGTTAAATTTATTTTTAAAATGTGGACGACAAAAGTGAAAAAAAAAGTTTTTTAAAAATTGGTTTCTTATCATCTTATAGAGTAATCGCGCATTTGTGGTTAACTTTTCCTTGGCTGTGAATGATTCTTAGTACCTCAAAAGTCCCATATGAAAGGGTCCATATGATAAAATGCTTATTGATTGGAGTTAGCGCTCGGTTACCCGTACCAGAATGACTCGAGAGCCAATATAATTTTTCCCGTCCGGGCACTCCCACTCAGTCAATAATATCGTAACGAAGCGCAGCGAAAGTCACGTAACAAATGACCAAGACCAAATTATTTTCCCGCCGGCCCGACCTAACTCAGTCAATAAGCAGTTTTATCGTATGGACCATTTTCATATGGACCATTTGTTTACTAAACATCATTCACAGCCCAGAAGGAAGAAAAGTGAACACAAACACATTTATTTCGCGCGAATTTTTTTTGATGGGTTTCCTGTGGTAGAGCGCGCCGCGTTGCAAAATACGTATTATGTTGGGATCCCGTGTGCGTAGAAATAAAACTATGTTGGGCACAACACTTGCTGTACGTATTGCACACTACTGACATTTGTGCGGGACGCATCCCTGCGTGACGCACACAAGGGATCCCAAACGCGCGCGAGCTCTTACCACAGAAACCACACAACATGAAAATAGGCGCGCGCCACGAAAAAAAACCACACAAAACATTTTTAAGTTTTAATTTGTAGTTTGACAATACCAGGAATTAATGGCTATCTTTTCGTTACGCTAAGCAACGCCAATAACAATATGATTGCACCACCTGGACTTTATTTTATTGTCCTAAATTTTGGTTGCTTATGTCCAGTTACGATATTGAAAAACAGGTCGATATGTTAGCACCCCGTGTAGCCAGTTCGTCGCATTTTGGCGCAGAGGAAAGAGCCCTTCACGATGGAGCAATAAAAAGTACTTATTTTACAGTATTTTCAGTGACCATTCCTCTTTTTTTACTCGGGCACTTCCGAAGTCGATAGCCCGCTCCGAGTATAAAATGCGTTTTTCCGGTAGTCGGTGTTCGGTCGTCGTCGTAGTCCGGTCAAAGAATGACGCGAAAGTAAGCGACGTATTTTAGTGCGTATCGAGTTTCAGATTTACTCAGCACATAAGAAAAACACAAACGGACACACAGGACTCAAGTAGATTTGAATCTTAGTTTTGATGAGGGCAGCTGTAGATCTTCAAGCTATTAAGGTCAGGGGGTTTTTTTTTTTCAGAATTTCTAGTTCATTGTTCAATGAACTAGACGTGGGTAGGAGAAGGACATAGAAGCTCGCTTTAAAATATATCTAACAAAAAACAAACCAGTGAGGGCGTTATCAAGAACCATCCTAAACCTATGCAAACCTCAATACTTAATCAGTTACATACTCCATCACGCCGCCACATGTCTCCCTCGTCACTCCCTGTCACTGATTGTCATGATTTACGCGTCAGAGAAATGGATATTTGTAATTGAAGAAGATGTCCCTTGTTTTATTCGATCGTGTCGAAACCGTAACTCGACTCGAACCGACTCAAGACTCGATTTCCCAACACCGTTTGAGTCGTCGTTTCGGTCGACCGTCGAGTCGACGTTTCGGGATCTGAAAGCTAGAGAGGGGGCCTTTACACGAACTCATTCAAATCAAATCAATTGAACTCAAGGTCAAAAGGTAATCAAATGGAACTCAAAGTCAAAGGCAACTCGACAAATGACCGACACATATCAAATTTTTTCATGTATATACATAGTCCTCCCTTAGTCACGCAAGCCGTCAGTCATTGGTGAGGTGTCTCTCCTGCACGCAACTGAATTGTTCCTTGTCATAAGCCCGAGTGTACGCTCATTGAGGCGTCCTTGTTTATAAAACACATAAGCAGAATTAAAACTCGTTTTATAAGGACTTCCAGAAGACGCAGAACGTCCCACCGACACAACATGTACATGTGAACACAAGTAATTCCACTCATGGGTTACCTGTTGTGTACCGCAATCAGGGGGTTTGGTCATGACTGATCGTCAATGCTTCCACACAAACCTTGAAGATAAAACTCTTCTATTCAATGCTTTTGCTTAGCAAACCAGATGGATCGAAACCATCAATTGGTAAGTAGTTCTTAAATGGCAATGGAAGGACTAGAGTCGTTAAGAAAAATATTGCATAAAGCCGAATAACACTGTGCGTTCATTCAAATATTCATCTCTATGAACCGCCAAAAAATTAGTTCCATCCAAGATTTCGTGGCATAAAAGCTACCCTGAAACATAAACCCAGCTTATTAATGGTATATACGACAAAATATGAATGCATGCTGTTCGTGATCAAGCGATATTCCAAGGACAGAATGATTATTTTATCTTATTGTTGCATAAGTTTTGCGTGACCGGCCAAAATTTGTAAACAGTGAGATTTGGAGGTTATGACCTGAACATTATCGGCTCTAACTTTCTGGATTTTGAGTGGCCAAATTTATATTCGTCTTTCAAAAGAGGAAGGGGATATAACGTTGCTCAGCACTCAGTCGTGAGAGTTTCCCGCTCTGGATCGTCATACCAGTGGGAGATATTTCTATTAAGATTTGACGAAGTTTAGGCACTTTGAAGTCCGTCCCAAAACGCCCAAATCAAACAATCTTTAAAATTCTGCCAGTTGAGCCCCCCCGAGAAGTCCAGCCACCCCCACAAAAAATCACAAATGGGTTTGATACCTATTCGGTCTTCTCCCCCCATAACAAACAGATAGCATTGTTCGTTTTGATTTGAATTTTAAATCGACCTTGAGTGCGAGCATTATTTCCCGGGGCCAAAATGGCCTCTTGGAGGGCGAAAAGGAAAATTACGCGTCGTTCACCAAAAATAACGACCAATCCAATCCCAAAGTTATATCTTATGTTTTTATGTCCTTTGCCCTTCCTAATAAGGATATATTCTGACAAAAGTTTGCCGCGGATATTTTGATTTTTTACAACGGTCTGCTCGGGCTTGGTGTGACTTTTACAGGAGGAGCCCACTGCTTAATGTACGTCAAGGCCCTGGCAGTTGAGCCGAAAAATAACACAAGCGAAAAATATGAATAAGTTATTTACCGGTCGGAAGGTCCGCGATAGGGAAGGAAGGGCATGCCCTAGGCTGGGTTTTTGGGGGGCCTGTGGCTTCAGTATCCTGGACTCCCTTTTCAAGGCCTTATCTCCCCATCGATGTTTTTGATTTTTCTTCCTCAAATTTGCACGCGAGCATGTTTCTAGTCCTCTGTTGTTACAAATAGCTTCATGTTCTATGCTCTGATAGATCAGCCTCCTCAGAGGCCAACCACACGAGCCCCAAGCCTCCGATGCTGCATGAGGATGGGAAAGAGGAGGCTAAGCTACTGAATGAAAGAGAAACACAAGTAGTCTATATACCCCTCCCTAGAGACAACAAGCGCGTTATATTCTTTTTGACTAAATCATTTTATTTAATCATTATCATAATAATCACTGCAACTCTTATATAGCCCCATAACATAGATTTAAAATAAGTGCCTTTACAATGCCCCCATTCTAAAAATGTCATGATCTGTACTACAAAATATTATTACTACAATAGATCCTTAAATCACTTGACCATAAAATAACTAGATCAGTGCTACATGAACATCATTAGGCTAGCTTTAAACAAGTAGCGTATACAGTCCCCTTCACAGTGTACCCTGCCGCCATCTTTAAAGTGTATCTTGAAACAAGAAATTATTTTATTTTGAAAATCTGATTATATATGAAGACTGATAGTATTGCGATTTCGAGCCCCCTTCGCATTTGCCCGAGTTTATAAAGGTTTGAAATCGTGATATTAGCTACCTTAATTGCCGTGACGTCAGATTGTTGTTAACAGTATTATTATACAAAAGCGCCACGTGGCCAGTGCAAAAAAAAAACAAATTGACATGTTTAATCTGTCGCCAAAAAGTGTTCACTACAAACTTATATAATATGCATTAGTTAAACTTTTTTTCAAGTTCAGAAAAGAAAAGCTACTTAGAAATATATAGAACTCAAGTTAATGGAACAAAAAAAACAATCTGACCGTCATAGAGAAATTAGGCATAACCTCGCAAATTCTGCGAAGCTCAACTCACAAAATACCTGAAACATCCCACTATTCACTTCATATTATAATCGAGTTTCTCCCAAAATAAACAAAAATCGGTGCCATTATACACTTTAAAGCCCGTGCCTTTAGCCACCCATCGAAGCGAAGAACAACAGCTCGACCTATGCAATGATAGAGACATCGCGAATAATACTTGATGAATAATTTGTCCCAAGCGTAGTTAAGAAAAGCGCAACGTTGGTTTATCGCACCTTTCAAGATGCCGCCGCAGGAGGAACTGTGAATCGGACAATTGAGTGTAACTACTCATGCAATTCAGAAAGATCCATGCTTGCTCTAATAAAACGCAGGTCAGATTATTCAATTAATCTGTGATATAACAGGTCATATTTGCTATGATAAACTTTTGTCCTGACTCAATGGTCTCATCATGGATAAAATAATGAGATCTCGATTGAGTGGTTTGCATTTATTAAACACTCGATACTGAGTTTGATATTGTATGTTTGACTGAATTAGTTTTTATCTTAGATGTTTCAATTAGGCGCAAGAACCACTATGTGGATCTGTTTAAATTTATATTATTAAGAGAGGATGTCAGTAAGAATCGAGATATCGCCGGTCAATTAAAAAAAATCGAATTTAATTTTCTTTCGCCATGTCATTCCTTTCGATGACCTATTTTAGGGAAAAATACTAAAAAAGTTCCAGCGATTTTTATTTTAGGAGAAATTTGCAGTTTTTAAAAATCCGCCTGATGACTGAAAATTTTCGGCTAAATTATAAGGCATCTCTGAACAGTCGGTGTGTGTTCACCTCTAGCACTACAACAAACGACAAATTCAGCATACTTAATAAACGTTTCTTCGTCTTTTGTTACTGTAGTATTTATTTTTGTGTAAGGTTGTAGTTATTTTCAAATTGGTTTTAAAAGGTGTACTGAGCGCCATGACGGAACGTTGAAATATAGGCAATGTTTGAGGTACCCCGAAAACGGAATCTGGATACCTAATTCTTTGAGGAAACACGCCATGCCCAGGAAGCTAATTTTAACTTTTGCGAGGGTTATTTACGACTCATTGTTGAAAGGCATTCCTATTGACTCGAAGATTGTTTTCCATCAGCAGCAATCAACTAAAAGTGAAAGATAGTCGTGTTTTGGCATTACGTTTTGTGTTTGGACGACAAAAATGTCCGCGATAGGCCGAAATTAATGCTAATTTTGGCAGTCCCAAGCATAATATTTCTATTTCTCAAAAATGCTATTTTGAATTCTCAAAGTTGAAACTTTCTAAACTGAAAGAGCAAAGGTGAAACGTTCCTGGGGCGTTGCGTTTTCCTCAAAGAATTAGGTACCAGATTCCGTTTTCGTACCTCAAACATTGCCTATATTTCAACGTTCCGTTCATGGCGCTCAGTACACCTTTTTAAAACCAAATTTGAAAAATAACTACAAACGTTACACAAAAATAAATACTACAGTAGAAAAGACCAAGAAACGTTTATTAAGTATGCTGAATGTCGTTGTTGTAGTGCTAGAAGTGAACACTGCAAACTTTGAAAACTGCAAATTTCTCCTAAAATAAAAATCGCTGGAACTTTTTAGTATTTTCCCCTAAAATAGGTCATCGAAAGGAATGATATGGCGAAAGAAAATTAAATTCGATTTTTTTTAGTTGACCGGCGAATCTCGATTCTTACTGGCATCCTCTCTTATAGTAATAGGACTGAGTGGAGTCCAATTCGGTCTGTAATCATACGCGGTCGTCCAATTTGTTTATCACGAGTATGATTACAGACAGAATTGGACGACACGAAGTCCTGTTACCAATTAATCATAACTATTACAATTTCCGAGAAAAAAGATCTTCATGATAAACTATGCTAAAATGCCCCAAAACAATGACATCTTTTGGTGAAAAAGCGAGAAAAATTTATTGAGCGCGCGCTCGATAGCGTCGCGTGATAGCGCACGTATTTTACTGAAAAGGTGTAATGTCATGATTGGCTCTTGCAACTGTCCGATTACAACTGTCCAATAGGCGACTTGCTCTAAGAGGTCACGTGACCCCAACCCCCTTAAATCGAACAGCAGTGTCAAAATGAACAAAATGAACTCCAGAAATGAGAAGAGCTAGCACCTCGAAATTAGTAAAAGGGCGAAGTTTCAGGGCATAATGCTTGACAGGAGAAATGGGAATACAAATAAAATCCATCGTTTTCTAAGATTTTGTTTGGAAAATGCATTGGATGGCATGGCTCTTGCCATCCAACGCATTTTCCAAACAAAATCTTAGAAAACGATCGATTTTATTTTTTTAGTCATTTCTCCTGTGTCAAACATCATGCGCTGAAACTTCGCCATTTTACTAATTTCGAGCTGCTCTTTTCATTTCTGGAGTTCATTTTGACATTGCTGTTCGTTTTATGGGAGTTAGGGTCACGTGACCTCTTAGTACAAGTCGCCTATTAATGCTAAAATAGGACAGTCTCTCAACCAATCAGATTCGAGGAAATTGTAATAGTTATTATTATTATTATTATTATTATTATTATTATTATTATTATTATTATTATTATTATTATTATTATTATATCATTCTGAAGATGACCTCGGTCGAAAACGTTGAACTATCCGGCTTTTGTCGTAAGATTTATTACCTATATCATACAACATTATTATTATTATATATTATTATTATTATTATTATTATTATTATTATTATTATTTTTTTTATTTTTTTTATTTTTTATTTTTGTTGTTGTTGTTTCGCGGACACAATGTGAGCACTCTATACGGACAGCGTTTTTGACTGTATACGAGTAATATATTTGTATATATTTTATAACAATCACCACCAACGACAACAACAACAACAATGATCACAAGTTTTAGTCGGCAAAAAACCTTTTTTACAATAACCTACAAATTTCTCGCGCGCTGATTGGTTAATTTTCATCATCAATAACAGGACAGACAGATAAAAACATTGTATCACGTGGACAACGTTTTTGAATGCGCTTGTGCAAGATGAAATTATTGAATTACAAATGTGCTTTGTTTACTATTAAAAGCACGTTTGAGGCCCGGTTAATCGAGCAATTTGTTCTTTGGCCGCTAAATAAAGCATTTCTCAATTGATCTTTTTCCGCCTTTGACAATGTGTAAATTAGAAGTATAAAAGAGGATGCTATAGAGCTGCATATGTTTCCTTAACAGGGGAAAACATATCACAAATTCGAACTTCAGACCTATTGATCTTGTGTGTAAATATTAGAAATTGCCTTCCAAAACGTCCTTTCCGAGCCATAATTTATTTGTCTATGTAGCTTCTACATACAGACCGGGATAAAGAGCACCAATATGATGTTCACGATTACCAAACAAAGAGTTTTATATTTCATTTTGCCACCGCTTAATTATATCCAATATACATGTATTTTATATCAAAACGCGCGTATCATTACAGAGCATTTGAATCTGGCGGTAGGTTTTTGATTGACACAATTCCCAAAGAATTCAAAGGGTTTTTGTGTATAGCTTATCTAACGCTCTCCCATATCTCTTTAGAGATTTCATTTCGATCAATTTTGAAGAAACGGAAAATGCCACCTTCAAACCTCTTTATTTGTGCTTGAATTGCCAGCTTATTCATTCCTTACATATTCGTCTTTTATATTCCGTTGGTAGGTTTTTGATTTGTATTTTAACAATGCAGTAAAAAACAAAAATGTATCAAAATCATGCTGTTTTTCGCCTAAACAAGACTCGCCTCATCTGCACAATAACCTTTTGTATAACATAAGTTTGATATGCTGAAGATTGATGGAGAAAAATTTCATCAATGGACGAATTTCCTTCGTTCCAAGTTGAATTTCTTGAGGAAATTTCAGATGAAAAACTATGCTTGTCTCTGGAGGAAGTTGAGTCCGAACAGAAACTATAAATGATAGCGTTCGCTTTGCGACACTAAATGACTACGAACTGCACGAAATAGTCAAGAAATTCTAAGAGAAATGCAAGATGGTGTGTAAACATGTTTGAATAATTTTTGTTATTGTAAAAAAACAATTGACATCACTTTTTTATGCGCCTGTCCTCTTATTGACGATAAATTTCGTCATAACATTGTCAAAGTAGTGTGGATCCACGAGGCGACAAAATTAGGATGCTTTTCTTTCCGCAATATTACGTATATAAAAGTGTTATAGCAAATGAAATTATTACGTTTTAATATATTTGGCAGTCAAATTAACGCTATCGTTACGTTCACTTTAGAAATTAATGTCGACAAAACATTCTTCTTGCCACAATCTTGACTGCCTCAAGAAGGTCCTTCATACGCCATAAACACAGCAGTGGATTAATTGTAGAATTGAAACTCACCAACAGTTCCCCTATTTCCAGAAACACATAGCGCTTGGTTATTCCCTTCCATCCGCCGCTTTCTCCTTGTAATGTTATGTTAAGAGAAGCAAGTGAGAATGGAGTGATTAACAAGACCACACAAACAATCACCATTGTGTTCAAAGTTTTTCGATATTTTGCTACATTCGTATTTGCGTTAACCTGCAAAGTTTCGTTGTTAGTACCAACTGGTGATACTGGGCGGAAGTTAGTTCCTTTAACTTAGAGTAAGCCAATGCGTAGCTAATGACAATAATGATAAGTAGTAGACCGGAAACGATTCCAACAAGAAAGAAGGTCGGCTTCAATTTTTTTTGCAGGTTAAAGTCAATCGAGAAATATAAAGAAAAACATAAAAGAAGAATCCAACATGTTAATAGGATGTTGAATATTATACGCTTCACTGTTACAATGTTCTGATATCGAGTTTTAAGTGTGATGGCCAATAAACGGTCTACGCTTATAGCTGCCAAAGTAAACATGGACGCTCCACACATTACATATACATATGCCTTACTGGCTACAGCTACCCTACAGGTCGCGTCTTTCCATGGAATGTTTTTTAGTACACCAACTTTAATAATTATGAAAGCCATCATTGGTTGTCCAAATGCTCCAGTCAAAAAGTCTGCTACAGCAAGGTTAGCAACTAGGATATATGATGGTTTGTGGAGAGATGGAGTCTTCCAGATGCCCAAGAGAACTAGGAAATTTAAACTTGCTGCGGCCAATGCTGTACTTAGATACAGAAAAGAGACAACGTAGCGAAAGTTCGATAGATGAACAAGAAACATGTCACCGAAGACTGAAACATTTTGCATACATCTCCCGCACATCAAATGGACTATTCGTGTAATATTTTATGCAATGTAGCTGACCTCTCCGCTGCAGAAAGCTTTGAACATTTGCATTAGTAGAAACTACTGTGTTTTTAAACCCTCAGAATAACATCTGTTCAATTGAAATTTCCGTTTGAGTCATCTAGCTTATTTGTTTCTTGACTACCAAGCAACGTTTCTCAATTCTGATAAGGCCTGTCAGAATTTAATGACGGATTGTAAAGTGATGGAGGTTTTCATATGGCTAAATAAACATAGTTGTTGCTGATAAAGCTGTACTAGAAACAATAGAGTAGAATGCAATATGTAAGCAATAGATGTATAATAGGAAACATAAAGAAACAGAAACTTAACAACAAGCGTTTGATCTTCCACAGTATTTTCATGGAAGAATCTTCTTAGCTATATAGTTGTGGATTCTCTAGAGTGTCTATTACTAGCTCGTACCCCAAGTTTAAAGGGGGTAACTCGATATCTTAACTGGCGCTGCTATACCTAGGCAATTTGTATTACATTTTATTAAAGTCCCACTGGACATCAAACCAACGTCAACTGTAAAAATTAAAATCACAAAAATATAATAAATGACTCGCAACTGCTAAATACGAGTGTTCTGCTTTTGTCACACAAATGGGCGTTGTTGTGACTAGTCAGACCTTGAAAGTGTGCCCGAATTTTTTACAATATAATATAAGTGAGTTTAATTCTTGTACTTAAGAGTGGATGCCAGTAAGGATCGAGACTAATTCTTCAACTCAAAAAATTCGAATTTAATTTTATTTCGCCATATCATTCCTTTCGATGACCTATTTTAGGGAAAAATACTAAAAAGGTCCAGCGATTTTTATTTTAGGAGAAATTTCCAGTTTTTAAAAATCTGTCTGTCTACTTATTATAATTTGTTTGGCTAAATTATAAGCCAACTTTAAACAGTCGGTGTGTGTTCATCTCTAGCACTACATCAATGACATTATTTCGCCATATCATTCCTTTCGATGACCTATTTTAGGGAAAAATACTAAAAAGGTCCAGCGATTTTTATTTTAGGAGAAATTTCCAGTTTTTAAAAATCTGTCTGTCTACTTATTATAATTTGTTTGGCTAAATTATAAGCCAACTTTAAACAGTCGGTGTGTGTTCATCTCTAGCACTACATCAATGACATTAAGTACACTTAATAAACGTTTCTTGGTCTTTTCTACTCTGTAATTTATTTTTCTGGAACTTCTGTAGTTATTTTTCAAATTTGGTTTTAAAAAGGTGTACTGAGCGCCATGAACGGAACGTTGAAATATAGGCAATGTTTGAGGTACGAAAAAGGAATCTGGTACATAAATTTTTGATAAAAACGCCATGTTCCAGGAAAGCTTCACATTTGCTCTATCAGTTTAGAAAGTTTCAAGCTTGGGAATTCAATGTAGCATTTTTGAGAAATAAAACTATTATGCTTGGGACTGCCAAAATTAGCATAATTTTCGTCCTGTGGCGGACATTTTTGTCATCCAAACACAAAACCTAACGCCAAAACACGGCTATCTTGCATTTTTAGTTGATTGCTGCTGATGGAAGACAATGTTCGAGTCAATAGGAATGATTTTCAACAATGTTTGTGTTTCGATAGTCGTAAATAACTCTCGCAAAAGTTAAAATTAGCATAGATGGTCGATCAGATTACAGCAAAATACGAATTTTGTTTAAACAACGTTTATACGAAATTCCACCCATTCAAGCAAGTATGAATTCTGTTTAGTATTATATTTTATGATTAAAACTATTATTTCATGCCGCAAAAATTTTATTCGAAGGGCAGTAGCGTGACTTGCAGCAGTTACATTGCGTTACATAATTGGCTTGTCAACAAAGTGGAGCATCGTGTCAAAATATCCGAACTCTTCATGATAAAGCGCCAGTTTGAACTAGAAATCAGTGCAATTGTTTGTAAATCTTATTTGGAGCAAACTCTAAGCATTTTAGAGTGAAGAACCACAATTTTCGGAAACGGTGTTTATATTGATCAATGAATATGCTAATTGTCACTATTTTAGGAGCTTTATATGTGGCTGAAATAGCTCAAATATGGTTGAAAATAACTCTTATTAACTCCAAGATTGTTATCAGTTGGCAGCGATCAACTAAAAGTGCAAGATAGTCGTGTTTTGGAATTAAGTTTTGTGTTTTAACGACAAAAATGTCCGCCACAGGACGAAAATTATGCTAATTTTGGCAGTCCCAAGCCTAATAGTTTTATTTCTCAAAAATGCTACATTGAATTCCCAAGCTGGAAACTTTTTAAACTGAAAGAGCAAACGTGAAGCTTTGCTGGGACATGGCGTTTTCTTCAAAAATTGTTGTACCAGATTCCTTTTTCGTATCTCAAACATTGCCTATATTTCAACGTTCCGTTCATGGCGCTCAGTATACCTTTTTAAAACCAAATTTGAAAAACAACTACAGAAGTTACAGAAAAATAAATTATCCAGTAGAAAACACCAAGATACATTTATTCAGTGTACTGAATGTCATTGTTGTAGAGGTAGAGGTGAACATACACCGACTGTTCAAATTTGGCTTATTATTTAGCCGAAACTTTTCGGTCGACAGACGGGTTTTTAAAAACTGGAAATTTCTCCTAAAATAAAAATCGCTGGAACGTTTTAGTATTTTTCCCTAAAATAGGTCATCGAAAGGAATGATATGGCGAAAGAAAATTAATTTCGAATTTTTTGAGTTGAAGAATTAGTCTCGACCTTACTGGCATCCACTCTTAAAGTGCTACTTAGACGAAAATCGATCGAAGTTTAATTTAACTGAAACTTCACTGAAATAATCTCAAAGAGCCATACAATTACTGGTTAATGTGTTTTTTCAAAATTCCTATGGGAAGTATTACATTTTTATGAATCTTTAGAAGTGTCAGTGAGGTCATCTACTCAACCCTAACAATCAACACAGCTTCGCTCCATACATTTGTTTGTGTTTAGTTTCTTGAATTATTTTATTTCTATGAAGCTAAAAGTTTGGGTGAAGGAGTTTTCTTACATTATTTGTGCTTAGGATTGATTGTCTGACCAGTTGTCTTCAATGCAGAGCTGTTATCTGAACAAAACATTGAGATATTTTGACTCACAAAATACAAAGAAATGTATGGAGCTGAATGTTGGGTTGAGTAGATGACGTCACTGACTCCTCTAAAGATTCATGAAAATATAGTACTTCCCTCTGGAATATCGAAAAAAGATTTTAAACTAGTTATTATTAGACCCTTGAAGAATTATTCAATGAAGTTTCAGCTAAATTAAGAGGCAGTCCCGCTAAGAGCGGTCCGATCAATTTCGCGTCGCAAAATCGTTTTCCTTAATTTATTGTGGGTGAAAAGGATTTGATATATGTGTATTAAAAACACACTTATTTTTTTCAAAATATGTTTTTCTGCTTCGCTACACGACAAATCTAATTTTCCCGTTCGCCATCGATTTGGGGGCCGGTTCAGAGGTTGAAATTTGCGACTTTTCAGAGCAGCGTCGATCCAAACAGGATCACTATCACTCAATTTCTTCTAGATCAATGTTCCTAGATACATTCCACTAGTCTTACAACGGAATATGGAAATCTTTGTGGAAAAATTAAAGAAACCACAACAATTCAAAGACATCCCTCTGTGGAGCTATTGTTATGACGGCAAAATTCCACTAAAAGCGATGGCAAAAATATCAAAAGTGGCACCTGAATCAAAGCTAAAATACACTTAACAGACAAGATGGTACTTTATTCTCACAGGTTCTGCAGTCAAACCTGCGGGTATCATCCTGTATTGGTTGCGAGCGAGGGTTTACTAGAGCCCATTGCAGCAAAATTTGCATACATGTCGGTATTATAAAGCAGATCAGCCGTTTCATAAAATCCACTGGAAATATTATCTGAGTGGATCTAATTTGTTTTTAGTCTTCAGTATACCTTTCACTAACTTCATTAGAGCCTTCAGTGCTATTTTCTTGGTTTTTAGACTGCAAATTATGACAGAGATAGCGATCGCTTATTGACTTCATTCACACGCTACTTGTCGATTTCACTCCCGGGATTTCACTCCGACACAATGAATGAATAAATAATGTTTCAATTAATCTATATGAGAGGTCGATCTGTATGGGATTTACAAACTCGAGCCGCAATATTACTTCTCGAATCGAACGATGTATAACTGGAAGTCAGTTTTACTAGAATTTTGATGATAGGAAGCAGTTTGGCCGAGACTGATTAGCCCTTCGCCGGAGTAAGAGGCAAAGGACTATTAAAGGCCCGAAACGTCAGTAAAGTTTTAAAAGTACTCTTGTTTACGGTGTTTTAGATTTCCTTTAACCATTGCATTTATCATCCAGTACACCGACGCAGCCCATACCACAGGCAGCCCAACCATTGCTTCTGAGGAATAAATAAAAATATATATTTGCATGTGCGCGCCTTTATTTGATAGTTCTCCGGTGGTATTACGTATTATACGTACTATGCAGAAAAGCAGTTTATCATATGACCCGTACGACCCTGCTCGCGCGCTCTTAATAAAACCTTGGGAAAAAGTCACCAGCATGGGGGCCGGGTGGCTTTTCAGGGTAAATATATACATATATGTAAAAAATAATAATGTTAAGAGCAAATAAGCAATTGAATTGAATTCTCGAGCACCATATGATAAAATGCGTATTGACTGAGTTAGGTCGGGCCGAACGTGCGCTCGTTCCGTACGGCCGGCATGACCTCGAGCCAAATATTTTCCCGTCTGGCCCTCCCACTCAGTCAATAAGTACATAATCTGTTTCAATACTGCATTTCTGCAGTAACGCCCTACACAGGGAGCCCAACATGATACGTATTGCGCGCGCGCTCTGCCACAGGAAACTCATCAAAAAGGCGCGCACATGCAAATAGAGTTGTATTTATTCCTCAGAAGCAATGGTTGGGCTCCCTGTGTCTATGCTAGTGTACTCGCTAGTTTCCATTTATAGCTCAAAAAGCTATGCGTTCTCATGCTAACTCTGGTGATAGCTAAAAGTGGGTCTTCAACATTAGTTCATTATTGTTTGGTTTTCCGAATCAGCACTTTGTTGGTCGCCACGCTTACTAAATGGAAATATATGTGCATTTATAATTGGGGTTTACTGTGTTCTTAATACAAGCAATCGCACACGATTCCGTTCCATAGAGTACACTATACTGCCTAAGAACATAGAGAGCCCAATAAATATTTATTGTGTGCGCTATTAAAAAGACGCGCGCATATCTTAGCCCAAGGAGAAATGGTTGGGCTGCCTGTGTACTGTACAAATATACGCAACGTACCTCATGTTATATGATACCTTAAGAGCAGCTACATTCTTGTACCATGTCGCTGATTTTGCCCATCAGAGAGGCTTTTGTATCTCTGCTCTTATATGGCAGTTCAAAATGGTTACAAATTGTCTTCAGTATTTTTACATTGAAGTGCGAGAGTGTGTCTGATTTGACCTGCTGACAAATGTCATATCCGTCGTATATGATTGGGTGCATCACGCCTACTTGACTAAGGACATCGTCAATATCCTTGCTTCTATATTGATCATTTAGGTGCACAAACTCTTCTTCCAACAGTAAATCATCAACGTCATTCTCATCGTCTTCATCCAATTCTCTCTGCGGCGTATACTTTCTTCTCAATGCCGACAATCGTGAAAAAAAAACGCTTGCACCTGTCCCTTCGTCAGCCATTCGCTCCTTGCGAACTTTCTCGATCCGTCAACGTTCCTAGACTGCCTCATATCAACTGACACTTTCAAAGGATCAGATTTTCTTCCAGTTTGCACGCCAATATCAAATCGATCTGTAAGATATGATTTGACGCTCTCTGAAAACCTCGTTCTACCTCCCCTTGGTTTCTGTAGCGCCCATCCAGCTGTAATAGACTCTCCTTCACTTGCTATGGGACGTTCGGATAACTCTTTCATTGGTTGCAGTCTCTCTTTAGGATCAAAAGAAACTGTTGAAAATTTCAGGGCCCATTCACGACGTAGCTGGTCATACAAGTTGCCTTGATTATTAGTTTCCATGTCATGTTCCCCAATACAAATATGATCTTCGAGATCTTCAAATTTGTTGAAAGCGTGCGAGCAGCCTGCCTCTTTGCACTGAAACAGTGTATTTTCCTCCTCTACTTCGTCTGTCTCAGCACTACTCGGTACCTGAAACTTCAAGTTTCTGCTTGGAACTGTATTGAAACATTGCCCGTCAAGTTCATCTAATGTAATAGGACATTGGCCTTGAATGTTGAGCTCTGACCATGGTATTACATTTCCGGTACCTATGTTATAGGCCTTTGATATTCGTAGACCTTCTGCTTCGTACATAAAATTGTGGAACGTACTGAAGCTGTTGACTCTGTTGAGCTTGAAATCATTGATTGCTCGCCGGTTGAGCTCGCACACAGCTGCGGTGGTACCCGTCACTGGCCTTGCCTGCAATGCTACATACATGTCTGATGCGGACAAGATGTCATGCCCCTCATCACAATACCGCCGGATGGCGCCTTTCAGTGGACTTATAATCCGGTCACACACATCTTTCCCAAACTGTGGTTCGGAGAAGTCATATCTGGAAATATAAGAATATTATATGATACTAGTCATACTAAATCGACATAGAGAGGCACACACACACTCTCTGGGACCAGGGTAACATCGGATAGGACTCTATACCTCAAATACTATACCTCAATACTTTTATCCCAGTTTGATTGCCGACGTCATTAACAGCGGCAATAAGATTGTTATTGTGATAACATCCAGCGCCATCTGATCTTATGAAGGCCTTGTTGATTTTTGGTTGAGTGGCTTTGACGATCTTGAGGAGGTGCGTCAGGATGGCACACACAGCATACCAGTCCTGAGTACAGCTGTCAAAGAGGTGCACATATGAAACGATCTGTAGGTCTTCATGGTTAGCTGGCTTGGATATTATGCAACTGACGTGCCAATTCATTCCTCGTTTACCGAACCATTCAGACTGTTTCTCCCTGTACTTCATCTGAGTGAATTTCATGGCCCAGTCTAATACCACTAAAATAGTGTCACTCTGTAAGGACTTCAAGAGATCTCTTTTAGCCTGGTCTTGATTCTCCGCCCTTATTAAATGTGCCTTCCATTGGAACACCATATCTCGTGCCTGACCGGCATCATGTAAGAGGTCTTCCTGCTGTTCCCTACTGTAAAAGGAAATGTCCTGTGACTCGATCTCCGTCAATATCTTCTTCATTGTGCTTTTTAGTGATTCGCATCTGTCACACTGGAGATGATGATCGTGCTCGCAGGAGGTCTTGAAAGTATTATCGTAAGTGTCACTGAGTGCATAACGTCTGCAGTGGTCGGGGCAAGGGCTATTGGTATCGCGGGAGTGAGCTCGATAGTCTGTCTTGAGATAACGTTTGCCTTCTTTTAGTTTGTTATGGATATCCTCGCACCATTCTGGCCGTGCTCCCATTTGCTCGAGGTCGTCGGTTATCTTGTGAAGAGTGTCAAAACCATCTGCTCCACTTGCTGCGATGTTGTCTAAGCCTTTAAGCGATTTGCGTTGGGATGCTTCCCGCACCTTGAGTATTCTAAACAGCGTTGATCTTCCCAGTGACCCAAACCCTTCCTCGCCGCACTGTTTCAAATATTGTTCAATCATAGTTGATCGTCCTACAGTTCGCACAACGTTAGGCATAATGACTTTCTCGCCAGATTCAAGTTTCAGTTGCCTAGTCCCGTAAGCAACATCCTGGTAAAAGTACGGCTCATCGATAAATGTGAGGAAATGATTCAATTTCGCCAGATCGATACGGACTCTATGAAAGGGAGTTTTTTCGAAACTCATTCCAGCGCCGACGGTCTTCGCATGGGTTTTTGCTTTTTTAATATGTCTATCACTCAGGTTTTCGAAAGGGGCGTGGATTTTCTTTAGCATGGTGGAAGAGTATCTCAACGCGTATATGCTTAGAATCTGCGTTTTCGAATTTTTAGTCGGAGCATGCCGATATGCAGTTGTTAGTGCGTCAAGCTCATTCTCTGACTTAGATGAGTGTTTGTATGCATCAAATAGCTCCTTACTTGCATTGGGGGCAATCACTTTGCACACCACTTGACACGCCTCATCCACTTGTTTTTCGCACAGTAGTTTTTCGGCTTCGGTTGCTGTTTCCCATTCTGATGCAAGTCTGAATGACAGTAGTTCAGTTTTCATGTTGGAAAGCGCAGCAATCTTTGTGATCGCTTCATTGTAGACGTTCAATGTATTTTGTGTCGGTTCTTCGTCGGAGCTGCTGCTAGATTCCCTTGCGCGCCACTGTCCAGGAGTCCAAGGAGGATCTGATGATATTAGGGGCGGGGCAGGAGTACTGGGGAGACAATTCCTAATTGCCGCATGTGTGTTTTCTTTACACTTCCTGGAATCAAATAGCTACAATCAAACGCTTTGCTAAAACTCAAAAGTGTCCAGGTTTTCAAGTCAAATATTGGCGTGCCTCCGAGCTACTTTTTAGCTAATCGCCGAAAACATTATTAAAGGAAAAACCTAAAGCTGCTACTACGGTTTTGTCTCAAGAACACTTGTCTTATACATATTTTGTATTAATATGCTAGTCAGTATTATTTTATTGTTGTAATTCGATACTGAAAAGTCCCGAGGAGAGTATATATTAAAGTTTATATATTATTATTATTATTATTATTATTATTATTATTATTATTATTATTATTATTATTATTATTATTATTATTATTATTATTATTATTATTATTATTATTATTGTCGTCTCAAAGTGGAGATCAATTAAATGGAGTAAAGTAGAAGTGATGTTTTTTGTTGTTGTTCTCAGACAAATGCAAAAGGGAAATGTCTCCTTGCAGACACGTATATAGTATATACCTCGAAAACTCTAGCACGGGTTCATCATCATCTGCGACAAGCTCACTGTCACACAGCCACGCCCACTCGTTTTTCAGCTTATCGGTGTGCTTCTTTCTGCAGCTGTTGCAGACAGCTGAAAATAAATATATGAAATTATTCTATTATCCCTACAGTTTCGTGGAAGATGTAATCTAATTACTACATCATCCAAACGTGACATGAGTTTGACACCTTGTTTCAATACTGCAATAAACCCAAGGTCTGACGATAAGCGCATAGGGAGCCCAACATAATACGTATTGCGCGCATTCTACCACAGGAAACCCATCAAAAAGACGCGCGCGTACAAATATATATATTTTTATCACCAGTAGCCTCAGAAGAAATGGTTGGGCTGCCTGTCATTCAGTCCTCAGTCTGGATCGCACGAATGCTGCCCAGAAGTCTGGTTACGTGCATTGTTTCCGTCGGGACAAAATGTCTATTTATATTTTTTACTTGCATGTAACCTCGTATTTCCTGTTCCTATTTCTTTTTATTTCGTTTTTAAGGCTCCCGTTTTTTAATGTAATAATATTATGGTTTGACAATCAAATAGTTGCACTGTTCATTGTTTTCGAGTCAAGATCGATAATATTTATTGCAGTCATATTTGCAAATTAGTTTTACTACTCACGTGATCCAATGGGAACCATTATTCCATAAACGATGTTCACTTCCTTGGCCATTTTGACGGTAAAAGAACGGTCGGTTGTGGCTCCTTTTCGCTTTCCTTTATGTTCGGGATACTGGCAGGGTGTTTTCCGAGTTTGATTTTGCCAATACAGGCCGAGATAGCCGCGATGTTTTGGACAAACAAACATATCTTTTATTTGCTGTGGAGTTGTGTCAAAATAGCCAGCCCGCAGTAAAATTAGTTCACATTCCGAAATGCGTTCTTTGGACAAATGGCATCGTCTCAAATGTGGCGTTATATCATTGTTGCATTCACCAAGGGATACCAGCTCACTCTTTTCTTTAAATTCCCCGCATCTACCTTGATCTTTAAAGGACATAAAACAAGCCATACTGTGTGTTCGAACCTTTCTTCCAAGGCTCTGAATGAATGTCATGTGATATCATGCATAATGAGGTAATTTATATCATCATCATATTGTTTTGGAACCGTATTACGAGATTCACTCAGATCAGAATATCAGACCATCAAGCACATTGTATATTAATAGGTAAATTTACCCCTTTCGCCAGGGTTGGATATAAATGAAGCAAAACTACTGCGCGAGAGAAAATGAACGGTTGGCTACTGAAATGATGAGACAACAAATGTCCTATAACTGAACTACATGTAACAGCAATAACAATTTGTTCAATCTCCACCTATGACTTCCTGCTAAAGACATTGTCTATTAACGATGATAACAAATATTTTAGAGATTAATTGAAACATTATTTATTCATTCATTGTGTCGGAGTGAAATCCCGGGAGTGAAATCGACAAGTAGCGTGTGAATGAAGTCAATAAGCGATCGCTATCTCTGTCATAATTTGCAGTCTAAAAACCAAGAAAATAGCACTGAAGGCTCTAATGAAGTTAGTGAAAGGTATACTGAAGACTAAAAACAAATTAGATCCACTCAGATAATATTTCCAGTGGATTTTATGAAACGGCTGATCTGCTTTATAATACCGACATGTATGCAAATTTTGCTGCAATGGGCTCTAGTAAACCCTCGCTCGCAACCAATACAGGATGATACCCGCAGGTTTGACTGCAGAACCTGTGAGAATAAAGTACCATCTTGTCTGTTAAGTGTATTTTAGCTTTGATTCAGGTGCCACTTTTGATATTTTTGCCATCGCTTTTAGTGGAATTTTGCCGTCATAACAATAGCTCCACAGAGGGATGTCTTTGAATTGTTGTGGTTTCTTTAATTTTTCCACAAAGATTTCCATATTCCGTTGTAAGACTAGTGGAATGTATCTAGGAACATTGATCTAGAAGAAATTGAGTGATAGTGATCCTGTTTGGATCGACGCTGCTCTGAAAAGTCGCAAATTTCAACCTCTGAACCGGCCCCCAAATCGATGGCGAACGGGAAAATTAGATTTGTCGTGTAGCGAAGCAGAAAAACATATTTTGAAAAAAATAAGTGTGTTTTTAATACACATATATCAAATCCTTTTCACCCACAATAAATTAAGGAAAACGATTTTGCGACGCGAAATTGATCGGACCGCTCTTAGCGGGACTGCCTCTTAATTTAGCTGAAACTTCATTGAATAATTCTTCAAGGGTCTAATAATAACTAGTTAAAATCTTTTTTCGATATTCCAGAGGGAAGTACTATATTTTCATGAATCTTTAGAGGAGTCAGTGACGTCATCTACTCAACCCAACATTCAGCTCCATACATTTCTTTGTATTTTGTGAGTCAAAATATCTCAATGTTTTGTTCAGATAACAGCTCTGCATTGAAGACAACTGGTCAGACAATCAATCCTAAGCACAAATAATGTAAGAAAACTCCTTCACCCAAACTTTTAGCTTCATAGAAATAAAATAATTCAAGAAACTAAACACAAACAAATGTATGGAGCGAAGCTGTGTTGATTGTTAGGGTTGAGTAGATGACCTCACTGACACTTCTAAAGATTCATAAAAATGTAATACTTCCCATAGGAATTTTGAAAAAACACATTAACCAGTAATTGTATGGCTCTTTGAGATTATTTCAGTGAAGTTTCAGTTAAATTAAACTTCGATCGATTTTCGTCTAAGTAGCACTTTAAAGTGTATATGAAGCGAAATTTGTATTTTGAAATTCGATTACATATGAAGTGAATAGTGGGATGTTTCAGTATTTTGTGTTTTGGACTTTGCATTTGCGAGTTATAAAGGTTTGAAATCGTGATATGCTAATTTGGTGACGTCATTAAGGTTGCACGTCGTAACTTATTTATATTTTTCCAAGCAGTACTCTTCTCTGAAATAGAAAAAAAGCTCCGTAACATCATTTATATAAGTTATGGAAAACTTTTTGCCAGATTATAAAATGTCAATAATTTGCACAAGGACGCTTTTGTATAATTACCAAATTAGCATATCACGATTTCAAACCTTTATAACTCGCAAATGCCAAATGCAAAGTCCAAAACACAAAATATTGAAACATCCCACTATTCACTTCATATGTAATCGAATTTCAAAAGAAAAAATTCGTATGCACTTTAACGCTTGCAAAGGGCATTGTGAGACAAATTACATCAAAATTGTCCAGTGTAACTTCTCCTTACCCAAAACTAAAATGTATAATGAATACAACACATACAGTAGTGTTGAGGGTTTTCCCATACTTTGATACATTCATATTCACATTTTCTTCGTTATCCGTCCGACACTACTAAAGATGTTACGTTAGTATTTTCAGCTTTTTATAGCTTTCTACGGTGATATATGAATTTCTACCAAATTGTCCAGAAAGAAACAGCTTTACATGTTGTATTTTGAAACCTTTACTGAAGGAAAAGGAAGTAGAGAAAGGAACATTAACAACCGACTGATCTCGAAGTTGTAGAAAAACTTTTTGCCAGATTAAAAATGCCAGTAATTTGCACAAGGGCACTTTTGTATAATAAATGATGCCTACGTTGACGTCACTGAATTACCATATCACGATTTCATACCTTTATAACTCGCAAATACCAAGCTCAAATCACAAAATACTGAACCATCCCACTATTCACTTCATATGTAATCGATTTTTAAAATAAAAAAATAAGAGTCATAGGCACTTTAAGTACGATTGCCTAACAGACGGTCAATGCTGACACCAGCGGATGTACCTATAGTAGTCGCAGCGTGTAGCTGATAATAAACACAAACAAACCACACTAAAACGAAATTAGATTTTGTTATCTTGGTCAGAATGGCTTTCTAACAATTTCAATTCATTGGACTGTGTAAATATTGAATAGCGCTGTCACATGGAGAAAGTGATTAGTTCTTATTATGGTTAGTACGAATTGATTTTAATGATGGTCATGGGAAAATGCACCGGAAATGTGAAAATGTTGACTGGTGAAAATACATCATAATACAAGTTAAGTTGAACAATTAAATGGCATCCTCGGACACCCAGGGGTATATTCTGTCGCTCGTTAGTCGCTCCCAGAGAAATCCCCTGGGAACCAAGTCTGTTGGAACTTGTTCCGGTAGTCAAAATTCAAAATGGCGGCAGTCCTATTGAAACGTATGTATGTAGAATAATACTTGATACTGATTGGTCGACCTTACTAGGTCGACCAATCAGAAACGAGAGTAATTTTGACTTCCGGAACAAGTTCCAACAGACTTTGTTCCCAGAGGTATTTCTCTGGGAGCGAGTAATGAGCGACAGAATATACCCCTGGGTTCCCAAGGATGAACAAATGGGGACCAAGCGTCAAAGCTGCGAACTAAATGTAGATGTGTAGACCATGTTTCCATCTATTGTGCCTTTATATATCAACCGAATCGCGCAACTGATAGGAAGAACAGAAGGCCATTCATAAAACTAATTAATCGATTGATATGTTTTATTAGAAATTAAAACAACAAAGGCTTTTCATTTTCTGGAACAAAACCGTTTTTTATCGCTTTACCTGGCCGATAGTAAACACAAAATCTACGGCTTTTCCGTGAGATACTGGGATGATCTCTTTGTTTGTTTTAACATATGCTGTTGGCATATCAGTAGTTCATTGATTTTGAGAGATATTGGCGAGATGGTATATATGTATACTAAATATATGTATATAATATCCTTGTTATTTCTATATTAATTTCCACACGAAGGCTAGACTGAGCATATGGGCATTTTGTCTGCGCATGCGTCAACAAAGTAGAATAACATTGAAGTCTGATCATTCTCGTTCCCAGAGCTCCTCGGTTTCGGTCCTCTCCCGAGAAGGCTCTGGTTGCAGCCATTTGAGGCTCGATGCTGATTGGACGAAATATAACGCATGCGCATTTGAAAACATATATCAAGAACAATCAAGAACAATGAGCCCACAGGTAGCCCAAACGTAGAATCAGTGGGCCGTGACGTCGTTGAATATTCGTTTGACCGTTGGATTTTCGAATGGTCTCAGGAATGAGCTCTTAGAAAGCCTTCAAAGGGTATGAGATTCTCAAAAATGTCTTCACAACAGAAGTCTGATAATTAAAAAGAACACTTTGGTGTAGAAATCTGAGCAAGAAATTGTATTTTTGAGTGGTTTTGAGCGATTCGAAAATTTCACTCGTTTCGAACATACCGTATAATTAGGAAAGGTTTGCAACTCCGGCCACCAAATGTTTACGACAACTGTCGCTAGCTCCAAAAGTATCCAAACACTCAAATAGCTTAAATAATCACACATTCTAAAATAAATTCTCTTTTAAATGAGCGCTTAGTCACATTTTTTTGTCCGCTCTATCCGGAGAAATAATTTTTTGAAGTTCGACAAGTCGGCTAAAAATCTGCCGTGTCCATCCGCAGGAGTTTGCTTTGCGGTTACCTGGGTTACCTGTGGGCTCATTGTTCTTGATTGTTCTTGATATATGTTTTCAAATGCGCATGCGTTATATTTCGTCCAATCAGCATCGAGCCTCAAATGGCTGCAACCAGAGCCTTCTCGGGAGAGGACCGAAACCGAGGAGCTCTGGGAACGAGAATGAAGTCTGATGCATTTGTCAAGTGATAGCTCATCCTAAGGATTTTGTGTCGGAGATCTACGCGTTTCTAAAGTTTAAACGTTATGGAAGTTTACACATTTTTAAAGACAATAAACACTGCTTCCCCTGGGTGTATATTTGGCCGCTGTTATTTCTTTTGATGTCGAGATATTTTGCTTTGAAATGCGACTATGGTGTTTGGAGTTGGATGTTCAGCGTTGATTATTTCCACAATCAAGTATTCTACAGCAGTGGATGAACGTCACGTAAGTATGATGAAAGTAAACTTTTAGAATTGTAATGAAATGATCTTTCAGGTAGAAGCGATTTCGAGCTATGGCCCGGTGAATCTTTAGAAGTGTTCAATTTAGATCGAACTTTAACGAGATATTGCTTGAAATTTTTACCGACCTCCAAGTTGGAGATAATTACAACAGCATTCATTCCTTTATATAATTTCAGTTTTTATAGAGAATGGGGCTTCAAAAAATTCGTAGCTGTCAGATTAAATAGATTCTTCTCACCCTATACTCGGTGTAATGACGGAATTGTTGTTTTGTGTTACTGTTCGAAGCCATGGTTCTCTCATATCTTCGTCTATTTCCTTATTCTAAGTCTTTGAAAGTATAACGGAGAGGACAAATTTTACAGGAAAATTATTTGTTAAGAAAATTAAAACTTGTTTCCACTGTTTTGCATTGCAGAATTTTTGCTTACAAGTTCCTGGATTCGCGACGAGCAGAAATGTGGACTTCAAGCATTCAAGTCAAATTATCTTTCGATTTCTACCGACCCCCAAGTTGCTTACTGTTACGGAGGCGAAGATTATTCCATTCATTACAATAAATGACTTTTAGAAAATGTATAGCTCCTGCTATGAATGTTCAAAGTGCATGTATACGGCGAAGACGGCAGCCATTGTCAGTTTAGCTTGTCATGTCTGGACCTCCGTCACCTTGCAATATACAACTCATAATGCATCTTAAATACTTGTTATGACAACTGCAGCATGCCTTCAGCATTGATAACATAGAATCCATCATTTTTGAGTTGCATATATTTAAATAGACAAATAAATAAATAAATATACGAGATAGAACTTCGCCATCTTGTTTGTTATTCCTGGTATTTAAATTATCGCGGGATGGCGCGGGATATATGCGCGTGTCCGAGGGTCTCACGCATGCGCAGACAAATTGAACATGTGCTCACACGAAGTTCATTTACTCTCTACGGGTTCAACATTGACCTGATAGTCGAATGAGAATGGGAAATAATCTAGCTTAATTGTTTCTCGATACAAGCAATGTTTCTCAATTCTGAGAAGGCCTGTCAGGATTTTGTGACGGATTGCAAAGTGATGGAGGTTTTCATATACACCTATTCCAAAAATCGTTGTCCCCGCCGAAAGCAACAAGCAAGTAGCTGACGACCGCAAAGGACATTGGCACTTTCTCCTTATTCATTTATTCATGCGTAGATATTTTGACAATATGCATTTTCAAATGGCCGAATAGTTCCAAATGATTGCTATTGCAACGCTCTTAGAGATAACTTCTCAAGTACCACTGATAAATACAATTAATTAGGAGATTCCCAAAGTCCTTTGCGGTCGTCAGCTTCTTGCTTGTTGCTTTCGGCCCGGACAACGATATTTGGAATAGGTGTATATGGCTAAATAAACATAGTTGTTGCTGATAAAGCTGTACTAGAAACAATAGAGTAGAATGCAAT
>JAUJYZ010000617.1:255000-323573 GCA_033675265.1 Actinostola sp. cb2023 | reverse complement strand
ATAGCTGCGTACTACAAAAATATCGCGAATATTCCTTGACAAGGAAAAAGCTGCTCGGTAGACGACAAAAACATCGCGGAATTTTTCCTTGACAAAGGAAAACTTGCTCGTGTAGACGACAAAACATCGCGAAATTTTCCTTTGACAAAGGAAAACTTGCTCGTGTAGACGATAAAAGCATCGCGAATTGTTTCCTTGTCAAGGGAAAACTTGCTCGTGTAGATGACAAAAAATGGTCAATTATTCCTTTTAATATACCTGGAATATAACGTCATCACCAAATCGTTTTCTTTACCATTGAGACTGGTTCGCTTTACTTCACGGTCCAGCTCAGACCAGTTGCTACAAATATGAACAGTATCAGACCTACCGTCCATTACAGGAATGAAAATTGGTCGAGCGTCACTAGCCTGATTCACTTCCAGAAAGGCTCCGAGCATATTGCTTGTTTCACGTGATGTCAATGGCGGCCATGTTGGTTTCCCTTATAGTAAGCCATTTCCTATAATATCACCAACATGGCCACTGCGGTCTTTGCTACTGTAAATTTCCAGGGAATGATTACAACTCAATTGGTAAATCACGCACCGAAGACTGCAATGCATCATGGTCCTTGTCGCGTCGCGCAACTGATATTGTACATGATTCAATACCTTGTCGAAAAGATTCGCGTCTTTTGGACTCCCGTATCCTTGACAACGAAGTCCCATGCATCACCTGATGAATATATGAATACGCGCAAACATGAGTCCATAACACTTTTCAAAGAGCTAAAATGGTCCATCATAAGCATGTAGCCTAAGTGATGCAATGCGCGCGGCCCTAAGTTCATTATTTTCAGATCAGGCAAGAGCAGATTTCTTACTTATGACTATGGAAAAAACCATGGACGCCTAAAATCCTTTATCTATAGCGATATCATTACCTCTTTCGAAAAAGCGATTTGGATCTGAAGCTTTCTTTCAAAAGAGGACAATTTTGTCAACAGGCTCTCTCAGTTCTCAGATGCGGCCCGTTTCTGTGGCAACTTCCCACGCATTGATAGCCTAGTACAATAAAAACAATCAATATTGCGGCGTGCCATTTTTCCATAATCACCGTTACCGTAAAATCGGCAGGGTTTAAAACACACACACACGTAATAGCACACCAACGTAACAACACGGTATCGCAACACACTCGTAATATTATTAGTAGTAGTATTTAAGGGAACCACATCAAAGTTCCTATTTTTGTACCATCATCATAAAATCCCCAAATACTCACAGCATAGTTATTATCATTTTTTTAGAATACAAATGGACAAATTGACAACTTAACTGATCCACTACTAGTATTTTTATGTATTACTTTTGGTTGCATGATGAATGTCCAGTATTAATTAACATTTATTCTTCATGTTAGTCGTTCTTCTTGTCCGATGGAGACACAACACCATTGCTAGTTGCCCACATCTTGGTTGTTGTCTTCTATTGGGCCACCATGGACCAACTCCTCCCCAGTGACGCCAAACTCATTGACTCTCTTGAGATCAATTTTGTATATCCATCGTTGATACAGGAAAATAAAGAACACAATATCTGTTGCAAGGACAAGAAAGAAACAGTCAGACCACTGGTTGTGTTGTACTGCCCGTGATATCATTCCATTATCGAATTCATGAATAATTAACGAGGGAAATACCAATAGAAAATCATAAACGTAGCAGACATCTGTACATCGGATACAGAATCGTCCTCATTTGCATTCAACCTTAACTTGGATTTTCTCGGCCAAACTGTTTCCTATCATCCAAATTACAGTAAAACATCCACTTATACATCGTTGGATTCAATAAGTCAGATACAATATTCGCACTCGAGTTTGTAAAATCCCATACAGATCGGCTGCTCATATTGTATCTATTACGTACAACCACAGCACTGAACATCAACAGTGGCAGTAACAAACAACAGTAGAAGAATCAACAACAACAACAAACGGAAACACAGTTGCAGCAACAACAACAACAGCAGAAGAATCAACAACAACAACAACAGAAACACAGTTGCAGCAACAACAACATCAGCAGAAAGAATCAACAACAACAACAACGGAAACAGTTGCAGCAACAACAACAACAGCAGAAGAATCAACAACCAACAACAATAGAGAAACACAGTTGCAGCAACAACAACAACAGCAGAAGAATCAATAACAACAACAACGGAAACAGTTGCAGCAACAACAGCAGAAGAATCAACAACAACAACAGAAACACAGTTGCAGCAACAACAACAACAGCAGAAGAATCAACAACAACAACAACAGAAACACAGTTGCAGCAACAACAACAACAGCAGAAGAATCAACAACAACAACAACAGAAATACAGTTGCAGCAACAACAGCAGAAGAATCAACAACAACACACAGAAACACAGTTGCAGCAACAACAACAGTAGAAGAATCAACAACAACAACAGAAACACAGATGCAGCAACAACAACAACAGCAGAAGAATCAACAACAAAACTAAAAGCAACAACAGCAACATCAACAGCAATATTGACAGCACCAGTTACAACAACAACAAAATAATCAACAACAACAGCAATGCAACTGCAACAACAATAGCATTAGAAGCATCAAAATAAGCAACAACAAAACTAGAGCAACACCAGGTGCTAACAACAGCATCACAATCAGCAACAACAACAGCAACATATGTACAGTTGTAGCAGCAACAATACAGCTAGTAGAACAAATCACAACACTCATTCTTGTATACAGCTATTTCAAAAATGTGTTGTCTTGTGAATATTGAATACCGAATAGTGCATTCCAAGACCGAATTGCATTGTATATCAGTATATTTAGTATATCAGCTCCAATATAGCAAGGAAACAGCTGCTGATATATTTAAACTATCCGAAAGTATATCAGCAGTTGTTTCCTTGCTATATTGGAGCTGATATACTAAATATGCTGATATAAAATGCATTTCGGTCTTGGAATGCACTATTCGGTATTCAGTATTCACAAGACAACGTTTTTTTGAAATAGCTGTAAATGAAAGAGATATCATTGGCAAAAATACTGGGAAATGAAATGGGAATAACTTACCATCCCTAAAACACCCTATCCTGTACATCATGGGCATTTTGATGACGAAGGCAAACAAGTCATCAATAAAAGTATTGAGAGCTTTATATGTCATCATACGCCATGGAAGATGAGCAACAGACTTGAGTTTATAATTAATGAAATAACTGAGGCGTCATTGTAATAAAACCTATAAACACAAAAAAGAATTCAATATTATTATTGATATTAATTATTGTCATCATCATCATCACTACTACATGTACCATCCTAATATTAATATCATCAACAAGATCATTCATTGCTTCCATCATTAGCATCATTACTGATAATCATCATCATCAATACTATTGTAGTATTATTGTTGCTGTAATCATCATCATCATCATCACTACTACCATCCTAATATTAATATCATCAACAAGATCATACATTGCATCCATCATTAGCATCATTACTGATAATCTCATCATCAATACTATTGTCAGTAGTATTAATGTTGCTGTAATCATCATCATTACTACTACCATCCTAATATTAATATCATCAACAAGATCATACATTGCATCCATCATTAGCATCATTACTGATAATCATCATCATCAATACTATTGTAGTATTATTGTTGCTGTAATCATCATCATCATCATCACTACTACCATCCTAATATTAATATCATCAACAAGATCATACATTGCTTCCATCATTATCATCGTTACTGATAATCATCATCATCAATACTATTGTAGTATTATTGTTGCTGTAATCATCATCATCATCATCATCACTATTAAGTTTGGGTTTACTAACCAAATGTAAGAAGGAAGCCATACAACATCCCCAGCACCCACGATACCATCCTTTGTGCTCAAGGTATAACAATGAGTATACAGCATAACACAACAACATAGGAAATAATAACCATGATAAAATACTTGAAAGCCATCTGCAACACAAGACAATGAGAAAAACAACGGTTAAATAATAATAAATAATAATATATTTAATCTTTAAGGAGGAAGCGCCCATCACATAACGTGGTTTTCAGGGAGGTCCTCAAAATGACACTGGGGAATAAAGTTCATATCTCTAATTCTACATCAGTGTACCATTTGTTTGTTGCAATGCTAATCAGTATCTTATCTAATTAGTATCTTATTTAATCTATTATCAAAGAAGACATACCTCATCGTATACTCTTGTTGAAGACTTTACGTAGCTTTCTTTTGTCTGTGAACTTGAGTCGAGGAAAGATACCAAGCCAACGATCGACCATATCCAACTAGGAACACAAAAAAACATATTTAACTCCACTAAAATGACAGAAGTCATTTTTTACTTGGACTTTGAATTTGAACTTGAGACATCAAATAAGCTGTATTCAGCATAATTCTTGATGAATTGTAAAATTTTCCACCATTCTTGATGTACATATTGCAGATTTGCCAATCACAACTTTCATCTCAAATGATCACATAGTTCTCCCTTCTCTCTCCTCCCCTCTCTGCCCTCCCAACTCACCCCTCACCCCTCCTCTCCCCCCCTTTTCACGAATCATAGTGGTGCAAGTGACAACAACTTCATACCTTGATATCAACAACTTTATTGATTTTCCAGATCTCGATTAAAAGACCAACAAAGATGCTGATGATGACCATGGTATTGGTGTCATTATCAATGACATACAATAGAACTACTATTGACTGAAAAACACATTGAAGAAGATAGATCTCACAGACAGGCCTTCAAGGGTCTTGCGACTTCTCCAAAACTGAATGTCTAAACAATACATTTTACATTTAGTTTGATTCTTTGGTCTACAGAAACACACTTTACTCTCTCTAGTGTGGTGTCTGGCTTAGTGAGGTGTCCGTCTTAGAGAGTGAATTTATAGTAAAATAGCAGGCTTAGATGGGTGTCTGGCTTAGATGGGTGTCTGGCTTAGATGAGTGTCTGGCTAAGATGGGTGTCTGGCTTAGATGGGTGTCTGGTTTAGATGGGTGTCTGGCTTAGATGGGTGTCCTGGCTTAGATGAGTGTCTGGCTTAGATGAGTGTCTGGCTTAGATGGGTGTCTGGCTTAGATGGGTGTCTGGTTTAGATGGGTGTCTGGCTTAGATGGGTGTCTGGCTTAGATGGGTGTCTGGCTTAGATGAGTGTCTGGTTTAGATGGGTGTCTGGTTTAGATGGGTGTCTGGCTTAGATGGGTGTCTGGCTTAGATGGGTGTCTGGCTAAGTGAGGTGTCTGGCTTAGTGAGGTGTCTGGCTTAGAGTGAGGTGTCTGGCTTAGATGGGTGTCTGGCTCAGATGGGTGTCTGGCTCAGATGGGTGTCTGGCTTAGATGGGTGTCTGGCTTAGATGGGTGTCCAGCTTAGTGAGGTGTCTGGCTTAGATGGGTGTCTGGCTAAGTGAGGTGTCTGGCTTAGTGAGGTGTCTGGCTTAGATGGGTATCTGGCTTAGATGGGTGTCTGGCTAAGTGAGGTGTCTGGCTTAGATGGGTATCTGGCTTAGTGAGTTGTCTGGATTAGATGGGTGTCTGGCTTAGTGAGGTGTCTGGCTTAGAGTGAAGTGTCTGCTTAGTGATGTGTCTGCCTAGAGAGAATTCACTTGTAGTGGTATATTTCTTGTATCATATATTATTTGCACCAAAACGTTGCATTGGACTTTGATCACAAAATCAGACTGTGTAATCTTATCAGGTCAATCAAAGAAAGACCGATTTCATACCAAAGAAAGACCAAAAATGATTTTAAAAGTAAACCACAACACTTCTTCATTTACATTTTACTAGAAAGAAACCTATTAAAAGTATAAGTTTAAGCACAAATGAAAATCTCAACCCGTCGCAATACAAGGAACGTTTCTCTAAGAAAAGGTAGCATGATTAACTTACCATTCTTAAAAGCCATGAATTCAAACACAGTGTGTACAAGAGATACAACTATGGTTATGCCCAACAGGTAGGGGTTTGTTTCTACCATGGTTCTCTGAAATATCAAACATGATTATGAAAGTTATAAAGTAATAATAAAGTAATAATATTAGTAGCTTGGTAATAGTTCATAAAAAAGACTCTGAAAAAAAAAACGAGATGTTTTCCACTTTATCTTAGTTTAGGTGTCCCCAATTAGTGGTCCACTTGTGGACTGCTAGAAGATTAGACACGTTAATAAAGTTTTATTATTATTATTATTATTATTATAGCTGATCGCACAGTGTACGTCCTAAGTGACCTGGGTATTAATACGAACCAAGACCTGCTTAATCACATGAGTTCCCAGTGGCTCAGTGGTTTAGAGCGCCTGACTAGTATCCAGGAGGTCACAGGTTCAATTCCTGTCTGGGCTCAGATTTTTCTGATTCCTTTATTTATGCTTGACGAAACCCTACAAACTACTTTACTATGAATTATGAAGTTGACACATTTGGCAGACAGAAATACAAAGGCTGGTCTTCTTGGGGTACAATCTGTTAGTTGTAGAAACCTTAACATTTTGGTCACAAATGCTCCCAGAATGCAGGAAACAGCATCTCAGAGAACTGTGATTTCTTGAATTCCCTGGATTCACTAGTTACTGTGTGCATCCAATCTTTATGTCAGTAATTACGGTAGTTTTATTTTCTGACCTTGAGAGTGTCCTGTTCTTCTTCAGACTGAGACATATCGTCTCCCAGCATGGAAAACCACTTCTGACGCACCCTCTGGGACTCGTACATTTGCCACTTGAAGAGTGAGATTGGTGTGTAAAACTAGATGCAAGTCAAGCTCTCTGTTGGACAGTGCATGGAAATTAGTACAACTGTCTGCTCTTACTGATGGCTTATTGATGTGACTATAGTACAAAGATACATGTACACAAATAGAACAGGCAGGTTCACACTGGGCATCATAAGAACATCAAGTAAACTTGGGCGTGAAAAGCAATTACAGTAGAACCCCGCTATCTCGAACTCTGAAGGGAAAGGAAAATTAGTTCGAGATAGCGGGGGTTCGAGATAACCGGGTCAGTGTCATTTCACTGATATTTTCATTAATATTTATTATAACATAGGTATGAAATAACGTGCGCTCTGATTGGTTGGTTAGCGTGTGGCCGTAAGCCCATGGACACACGCTACGGCCACGGACACACGCTCACGTCATAGCGCGCGCACTCTGAAATCAATCGGAAAATCAAATTGTTTCATTTGAAATTGCCGTGACTATGTTATAAAAGAAATGGTCAACGCTTTAGCTGTGCGTCCATCGAGTTATGCAGCACTTGGGAATTTGGGAGAGCACTCATGAAAGCTAGAGTTGCTCGAGGCGTACTTCTCTCGTGCTCTCCCAAATTCCCGCGTGCTCCATAACTCGATGGATGCACGCTAAGCGTTGACCATTCCTTAAACATAGTTTCAAATACAGCTAAAGTTGTATATCATACAATTTTGTTTGAAAAAATATACAACAAATGCATCAAATATGCATTTTGATACAGTTGTTTGTGAAGCGGCACAGGATACACGAATTCGAACAAAGGTAGAATGTTAATCCACTTACGTATACTGAACAATTAAAGTTCAATTGATGTTTTTGGCTTCCAACGAACTGTGTTGTGACACTTTCTGCTGTTTGTTCATCGACTTTATCATTAGAGTTCGAGATAACCGGGGTTGATTTGGGTCAAGGGAACCCAAAATAGTTCGAGATAGCGGGGAGTTTGAGATAACCGAATTCGAGATAGCCCATAGTAAATGACTGAAAAAACAGGGCGTACTACATGATGTTCCGTACTGCACGTACTGTACTGCACGTACCGTACTGCACGTACCGTAGTGTACGTACCGTACCATACGTATCGTACTACATGTGTATCTTTTGGCCAATCATAGTGCATGTTATATTATATCATAGTTATTTTATAAGTTCACTTGGTATGAAAACACACTTACACTGCCTGGTGTGAACCCATATAATAGTGCCCTACAGACCAATAAAAGGTGTCTGTCCTAACAAAATACAGGTGTCTAGAGGTATGTCTCTAAACTGTTATCTTACAATTAACATTTTCAGTACACAATATACTTACGGGGTTGTCTCATTAATTGGCATGTAGTCACTGCCCAAATTCCAGTAGTTATTCAGGTACAGAAGTGGGAAGTAAGCATTTGTTATACTGTCAAATATTATAACTGCAAACAAAAACAAACAGCATGTATCTCTAACACTGATCTTATAGGATACAATGGAACATTTCATGGACGTGTACTGTAATAACAATAATGTAAGCATATCTATAATACTGATCTTATTAGTTATAGGATACAATGGAACATTTCATGGACATGTACTGTACCCAGAAGAGTGAAATTCAGTAAAATAATACAGTACATTTGAGATACCAGAAATGCTCAAATTAGCACCCAGCATCAAAGAAACATCCACCTACCCCTTCAATTTAGTACCCCCACCCCCAGAGGTAAAAAAATATTAAATAACCACCCCTCCCCCCTCATGTATTGCTCGTTCACTTGCAATGACAGGTCTTTCTAAGTCCTGTGAAAACTACAATAACTGTTTACTTGATTAAACATGTACTTACACTCATCCATTGGTGGTGGCACTGCACCAGGGGTCCAAGGGGTTTGGTCATCCATCATATTGATTGTCAGATTTGGATGCCAATAATTGATAATATACTCAGATTTATTTTCGAAAGCCTTAAATTCAAATGTTACATTAATTGATTATAAATAATTTGGGCTTCCTGTGGTCTTACAGACATCATGCCCTGGGAACAAGGTTTGGGCTCCCTGTGGTCTTACAGACATCATGCCCTGGGAACAAGGTTTGGGCTCCCTGTGGTCTTACAGACATCATATCCTGGGAACAAGGTTTGGGCTCCCTGTGGTCTTACAGACATCCTGTCCTGGTAACAAGGTTTGGGCTCCCTGTGGTCTTACAGACATCCTGCCCTGGTAACAAGGTTTGGGCTCCCTGTGGTCTTACAGACATCCTGCCCTGGTAACAAGGTTTGGGCTCCCTGTGGTCTTACAGACATCCTGCCCTGGTAACAAGGTTTGGGCTCCCTGTGGTCTTACAGACATCCTGCCCTGGGAACAAGGTTTGGGCTCCCTGTGGTCTTACAGACATCCTGCCCTGGGAACAAGGTTTGGGCTCCCTGTGGTCTTACAGACATCCTGCCCTGGGAACAAGGTTTGGGCTCCCTGTGGTCTTACAGACATCCTGCCCTGGGAACAAGGTTTGGGCTCCCTGTGGTCTTACAGACATCCTGCCCTGGGAACAAGGTTTGGGCTCCCTGTGGTCTTACAGACATCCTGCCCTGGGAACAAGGTTTGGGCTCCCTGTGGTCTTACAGACATCCTGCCCTGGGAACAAGGTTTGTTATTCAGTACTGTCTATAATTCTTGGTGTTTTCATTACCTCCATCTTCTTTCCATCAGTCTGACCTGTCAGTAGATTGACTGTATTGCTGATTCTTTGTTTCTTAAAGACAGTCAATTCTAGAGAGAGAGAAAATCCAAATTAATGAATTATTTCCTTATCAATAAAGTAGAGTTACTCAATCTTTTCATCCTAAATGTTTCATAAATAGCAATACCTACAAATATAGTTTTTTCATGAGGACTATCAAAGAATGGAGACCTGGATACATTTATTACTAAGTCTTAAAATACCCATTGATTCGGGTTAGAAGTTCCAGTCCATCCGGGTCACAGGAAGCCCAGAGAGAAGAAAGATAGCCGATACAGGGGTTAGGATAGACAAAAACAGCAAAGTGCCAATGGCCCTAAACTTTAGAAAGTTAAGGGCCATTTTTTCAAACTTGGGGACACTTCATAACCTTTTTTGATAATCGACTGGCTATTCCAGAACAATAGAGCTAGCAGGGTATTCAGACCATCGCAGGATAATGTGATATGGAAAAAAAGGGAAATGGATGAGTGTAAATTTATGAGTGGGGGAGAGCCGGGATATGGAAGAAAAGCGAATGGATGAGGGTGTGAATTTATGAGTGAGGGGCTAGAGGGAGAGGAGAGCGAATGTTGAAAAGGAAGGCTGGGATACGGAAGAAAAGTGGATGGATGGGAGTGTGATTTTATGAGCGGGGGGCTAGGAGAAGAGGATGGGGAGAGAATGTTGAAAAGGAAAGATAGGATATAGAAGAAAAGCAAATGGATGAAGGTGTAAATTTATGAGTGAGGGGCTGGGGGGAGGAGGTGATCGAGAGATTTTTAATGGAAAAAATGAAGGGTGAATGGAAGTAGGTAAAGTGAACAGAGTTAGAGCTGGAGGGAAAGGTGAATGAATAGATAAAAATAATCAAAGAACAAAGAACGGAAGTGAAATAAAGGAAAGGTGAAATATGTAAGAGGAGGAATAAATTAAAAAGAAAGAAGATAAAGAAGGTGAGGTAAATAGGAGAAAGAAGTAGAATATATGTATGTGGAGAAACTAGAGAAATGGAGAAATGGATGACAGAATAAAAGGATAACAATGTGGAACTGTACAGGATACATAAGGCTTAGGGTGAAAAAGTAATGAAAGGGACAATTACTGAGAAAGAGCCAGATCTGGAGAAAAAGAACAGGTGGAAAGTATGTAGACCAGTGGATGTAAAGGTGAAATCATAGATAACAAGCATTTAACAAAGAAAAAAGAAAGAATGTACATAGTATTAAAAGTGGCAGAAGCCCTAATGTTTTCAGAAGCCCTAATGTTGGGCGCGTATCATGATTTTTTTACGGGCCATTTACGATTTTTTAGCGCAAATGGCGCAAGGCGCGTGCCTATCCTAACCCCTGCCGATATGTTGATCACGAGTTGATCAATGCCGCCCGCCATTAGCATTTATTTTACGTACAGTTCTTCGAAGTCTCTGAAATGTTATCGTTCACCATTTCTAGAGTTCGTTCATTTTATTAATTTAATCAAGTTATCATCATTATTTTTGTATCTACACCTGCACTTGCTTATTAATAATTGATGTATTTTTAGCACATCGCTGCACGACATTCGCATGATGGAAATGTTGCGAATTATGAAATGAAATATAAATGAATTATAAAAAATGGGTTGAATAACTTACGCTTGGTTCTATTGACTACATCTAGTCTTTTATACTTGGGTGACTTGGGATTAGGTGATCTGTTTGGTCTTGTAATATAAACGTGTGCATAGAGGGAGCCATTATTCATTAATTCCTGGAATAAAAACAAAACCATCAAATGTCAATAAATATTTTTATAATGTTATAAAAAGCTTTTCAATAGGCATAGATGAAAATAGTGCACTCTTGAAAATCCAGAAGTACCATCGACTTTGAAGAGGATGCCTATAAACAAGGTTATGTCGCATGCCGGAATGTACGGAATCAAAGACATTGTATTCAACCAATCACAGCATGCAAAATCATCGCTCAACCAATCAGAATGCTTGGTACTGCACGATCATGGCACAATATCATCACGGTACGGTACGAATGAACTGTATCGTAACTACTTCATACGAAAACGACTATATGTATATAGTTCAATGCAGAACAGTGTACCTGAGATGCTGTGAGCTTGGTACTGAATGCATAACTACCATCTGCGTTTTCACCACACGTCCAGTTACCAAACTGCAGTCCCTTTTCACTCCAAATTAACAGACTTTCGTCACTGAAATCTTGTGGTTCCATGAAACTTTTCTCAGATAAATAAACATAGAGGTCCTGCAAAGAAACACACTCATTCTGATTAACAGAGTAGTTTTATTATCACTCTAAAAACACAAATGCTTTTTTTTTGTCGGTACAAGTCACGAATCTGCAATCGAGTGAGACTGGGAATGAGACCACATGGTTTATCAACACGCATCTCAACACGACGTTCCCTTTCTTCGCAAACCTTGTCGAAGGGAGTTATGTCGTCTTGCGATCGTGAGAAAAAAACCATTTAAACGAAGTATGTCTAATACGCTCATCTCACATACAAATGCACACGCCGTTAGCGGTAGACCTACTCTAAAAGTTTAATTGTTCAGTATACGTAAGTGGATTAACATTCTACCTTTGTTCGAATTCGCGTATCCTGTGCCGCCTCACAAACAACTGTATAAAAATGCATATTTGATGCGTTTGTTGTATATTTTTTACCAGAATAAAGTTTTGTTGAATCCCAACTCCCCCATCCCCCATACACCTCCCCCATACCACCTCCCCCTGTTCCCTCAGGGGAATGACTATTCAAATTTGTTTATTCAAATTCATTCAGCTAGTACACGTAGTCGTACCCTCTACGTACATTTACAATAGCATATACATTTGGAGATGACACATTGTTTAAATATAACAAAAAAAAGGGTCGCAACCAACCGAATTGCCTTCGTGGCTCAGTGGGTTAGGCGTAGTGGAATGGTAGGGTTAGGCATTGAAATGATTGCTTGGTGCCAGCTGTGCATCGTTCAACTCTTGACTAAATGTTTGACTAAGTGAGGAGAACAAAAATCCTCAACAATTTCTAAGTCCCACTCATGTGATTGGAAAACATATTACATATAGTTGGTTAACCTGTACACGACGATACTACCGAACCAACACTACACCAGATGGCAAGGTGATAAACGTAGATACATGTACATCAATTAGATTTGATTGTTAGAATATTCTTGCTAAATCTGTAACGAGTAACCCATTCCTTTAAATGACGATTACTGTAGCCATAGATTACATACATGTACATAGAGTCATTTTTGTATGAGTGGGAAGTAGTTACGATACGGTTCATGCTGTGTCGTGACCGTATCGTGCCATCATCGTGTGGTATCCAAGCTTTCTGATTGGTTGAGAAATGATTTTGCGCGTTGTGATTGGTTGAATACAATGTGTTCAATTCCGTACCGTGACCGTAACGCTTTGCCGTAGGTTTCCCACTCATACGAAAATGACTCTATTAGTCACATCAGACCTCTCTACTGGCTCTAGAGTACATGTATTTATGAATATGCATGTACCATGTACAATATAAATGGCATATCACATCATAAAAACAACAACCACAGAAGCTAAAGCATATCTTCTTCCTCATTTCCAGTGTTTCTTGTCGGTTAGAAAAGTAATTACCATAAATGCTCGATTTAGCACCCCGGGCGCTAACATTTTTTTTTAGACCTCTAGGGGAGGCACTTATTCGAGGGGGGCGCTTATTGGAAGCAGGGCGCTTATTTCTTTTCTCAGATGTTGAACTCAATGTTTTCTTATATACGGTACTGTAGCATACATACACCTATTTCAAAAAACTTTGGCATCTGAAATCTGAATCTGAAATCTGAGACCGAGAGGGATTGTAATGCACAATAACTTTATTATTATTGTGCAGATTCAGATTTCAGATTCAGATTTCAGATGCCAACGTTTTTTGAAATAGGTGTATAGAGTGAATAAAAATAGTAAACATGTACCGTGCAGTACTTGGTAAACTGTATACTGTATACTGGTATACTGTAAATATACGGTATTGACATACGGTATACCGTGTTTCTGTTTATTTATCGGTAAAGTTTTATTTTATTAAATAATACAAGAGAGTTGTTTCTGCATTTCTTTTAGGGGGGGGGGTGGGTGCTTATTGGAAGGAGGGGGGCGCTAATTGGAAGGGGGGCACTTATAAAATGCTTAGACCTCTAGGAGGGCGCTTATTCGAGGGGACGCTTATTGGAAGCAGGGCGCTTAATCGAGCATTTACGGTAAGTTTAGTGCGTGTATGCGTACAATTACGAGGGATTTTACTTAAAACTTCATTCAAACTATTTAGCGGGACTTAGTTCACGTTAAAACAAATGATTTCATTAAATAAAGTTCGATTCTTTCAACAGAAGTGACTAATTTTCTTTCCATAGGTAAAGCAAGTCACGAAAAGCGACCGAACATCGCCATCACGTGGTTTAAACACGCACGCAATTCTTTTAATCCACAACTAGACCACAAAAGATCTTCTATAAAAGACATCTAAATAGAGATTTACAAAGCACCTGGTTTGTTCTTTCTTTTATCCCTGTACTCACCATATAATCACTGCCTTTAAACAAATTAGTTGCCGGCTGAAATGCAGGAGTGTTGCTGGTCGGTTGTTGTTTTCCCCGAAATAAATTCGAGATTAACCAGAAAATAAAGATATTGAACAGAATTCCTTTCCATGGAGATTGTTGCTGCTGCTGTTCTGGTTGTTGTTCAACTACGGGATTGTTCTCTGTCGTGGCAACAGGAGCAGGAGAGCCTTCTGATGATTCACTTTGGTTCTCTTGGCTCGTGTTCGCCATCTTGAAATGTGTAAAGGAAGGAGAAGGAGACTGGAACGAATCTTGCGCAATAGAGTAACACAGATTCCCGACCCTCTCTACCCTTAGGTTTTTAAACTACAGTGGATCGAGTGGATCCTCCTACCGAAGGACCAGAAAAAAGTGTCGGTAATATAGAGGTGTCCGTAATATAGAGGTTATTTTTACAAAGAATGTATGGTGATGATTTTGCCGGGACCAAATATCGGTTTATAATGACGGCTAGTTGGGAGAAAATATATTCGGAGTCGCGTAGCGACGGAGCCAATACCTAGAATATATTTTCTCCCATTGACGCCATCATTATAAACCGATAATGCCGTCTCAAAATCGCGTTTAGTTTTGTATCGCAATTCTAACAAAATGGCACGAAAAAAGGGAAATACTGGTTAGTTTTCATTGATTGAAAGCGAAAGTCTCCTAAAAGCGCGCGTAATATCACAGGCAGCCAGGAGCCTGAGGCAGCCCAACCATTCCTTTTGAGGCTACTAAATAATGAATTAAATAAAAATAAATGATATTTGCGTCTTTTTTTATGGGATTCCTGTGGTAAAGCGCGCGCGCATTACGTATGTATGATGTTGGGATCCCTGTGCATAGAAATGTTTGATGTTGGGATCCCTGTGCGCATCCCGCGCGTCCCGCAGTACATAATAGAGCAGATTTCGAATGACTGAAAAACTTACGGCACGGACGTGCCGTGCCGTGACCGTGATGATTTAGGATTTCTAATGAATCCGTGCCGTGACCGGCCGGCCGTGCCGTGCCGTGCGCCGTGGTTTTTCACAGTCATACGAAATCTGCTCTATACACATTGCTGCGGGCGCGTCCCGTAGGACGCGCACAGGGAGCCCAACATTATACCTTACTCAACACAGGAAGCCCAATATAATACGTAATGCGCGCGCGCGCTCTACCGCAGGAAACCCATCAAAAAAAGATGCGCGAATATAAATGTATTTATATTTATTATTTAGTAGCCTCAAAAGCAATGGTTGGGCTGCCTATGGTAATATCACGCAATTACACTCTGTTTTTACTTTAAAAAACTCATTTTCTCTATAGTCTTTATTGAAAATATTGGTTATTCTACGTTTTCTTGTTCAGTTTAGCCGATCAAGTGAATGACAAATTCGATGAAATACTAATACATTTTGCACCATTATTTTGAGACGATACTACAAAGAATGTACGGTGATGATTGTAATATTTTGTTCTGATCGTTCTGGTTTCGGTGAGCTTAATTACTCGGGCCCTTCCGAAGGAAGCCCGAGTTATAAAATGCGTTTTCTTCTATCATTATTTTTCTTCGTAGGACACAAAATGTGAAGTATGTGATCTTATCGGTACAAAAAATGCGAAGTATGTGATCGTATCGAGTTCCAAGATTACTCAGCAGATAAGAAAGCAAGCTACACTCTGTCCCAAAATATATGCGGGTTCCCATCGAGCGATTACTTGAAGCATCCTGGATATATTCGAATTTCGACAGCAAATATGAAATCCGAAATGAAAACTAAAACAGCCAAATAATAACGGAGAGCTTGGACTGAATGAAATTCCTAGTTCTGAATGGACTTTACGATGAGCCTATGTTGTATGGCGAAGTCGAGCCATCGATTACTTCCTTTTAAACACGATCATGCAATCATTGTTTTAACATGAGCAAGATCAATGTACGAAGTCTACGAAATTTGGGATCAGTGCTTGCTGCATGACTGCCGTCACGCCGTGGTTTCAAAAACCCGTTTAAAAGGTATCCAACAATAAAATGAAACACATTTCTGAGAAATATAATGATTGAAGTTTATTTTATTCCATGTTTGAAACATTTGGAAGGAAAAGGAATCGTAAAAATCGTACTTCAAAACTTCATCAAAGCAAATAGGCCGTCATCAACGCCACGGACTAAGCAAGGTCAATGTACGAAATTTGGGCATAACTTCGAACGTAACACTTTTATGTATCCAACTTGCAGGAAAGAAACGCTCCTCTCACATATGTCACACACGCTGTTCGTCATTGTGAAGAGTTTCGGACTGATTTTCGGACACATTGAAGGCATGAATCCCGAAATTTATAGGCAAAGACACATGAGCCGTCTGAAAATCATTCGAGTTTCAAGATTACTCAGCAGATGCTATACATAGTCTCCCTCGTCACGCAACTGTCAGTCATTGTCAGGTCTCTCCTCACGCAACTGACATTGTCCTTTTCATCAGCCCGAGTGTACGCTCATTGAGCGTCTTGTTTATGCAAATAATGCGATTACCAGCAAGCTAACCAATCAGCTTCTTTGACCAGAATCGGGTCAAAAATGACGTCACAGTACATGAATGTTGCCCTCACAACGAACAGGAGGGAAATTTGCATGAGCATGCGCTTAACCGCTGGACCATAAAAGCGTAATTTCGGAAGCACAAAAGCCGATTATAGTAATAATAACGCAAGATTTTATTCTGTTGCTATTTTGATCATCAGAGTTCGACAAAAAGGCTTAATATAGTGAAATGTTAATTTAATTCTGGCTTTTCACTGCACACTGGCTATTCACAAAATTCGTATTTTGTTGAACGGCACAGGAAGCCCAAGCTGGAATTTTGTGGATTATAACTTAATTTGTTTTTCTATAAATACTGTAACAACAGTCTTGAAACTGTCCTGGTGTCTTGTGGTATTTATTTACTATACCTGTACAAAGTTTCGTTGAATTTGAAAACAATTTAGATGTCTTCCCCGACCTTTCCATGAAGATATTTTTGTTGTTATCATGAAAAACTGTAATTTTATCTCTTCTGGCGATTTTTTCGACCAATCTCAATAACATATACTGAAAGCATATGGTACATAGTTCTATGAAATGGTAAAAATTCTGTGGAGTTTTGGGCTGGATTTCAAGCTATATGCAAAAAATGTATATTTTTGAGTAATGATATTTATGCAAACTTTACACTTCAATAAAATGTTTACACTTTGACCGATCTCAGCATAATATCTAAAAACATGACCTTGGATGGGAATATCACAAGAACATTGCAACACTGACAGAAGAGGCCCTACCATAAAACGAATACCATAATAAATGTGTTGACGATTAATTCACGTTCTACAAATTATGACGAAGATATTGTCGAAAATCTTCGACCGAGCGATTTTTCCCAGAGAAGTTACTGGAATTTTTCAAAACAGGAAACATGACTTTAATGAATTATGTTGTGGATATTGTGGAGATTTCGGCTCAATTTCGAGATAACTAACTTTAAAAATTGGGATAATTGAGTATTCTAGACATCATACCCAAGTTTATCTTCGTTTATTTGAAGTTGATTTGGTGTTGATGAAAGCTAAAATATAATAATATACATTCAATATGTATAAGAATTGACTAAATGTATTTACTTTCCCTTACTCTCAGTTCGCGACTGAGCTTGCAACGTCGACAAACTGTTTACTCCATGTCAGCTGGCCGCCATGTTGTCCAAAATAGAGTATTTAGCACAGCAAAAATACAGGAATTTGATATCAAATAAAGGCATAATATTCTAATATTTTAACATCGATCAATGAAATAACTTTAAGGCACAAAGATAGCATTAAGAATTCATTTCTGCGTGTTCAGTACATACAATTCTCGTAATACGTCCGCAAAAAAAAACTGTAAACATTGGAACCAAACAACTTGTGTCGAGTACATCTTGTATTCATCTGACTGTGGCGACGCATGCGCACACAAAAGTCCCTCCTGTTCTCACAACGAAGATAGACGCTTCTTTCGGGAGATCCCTGTGGCGAACGTAAAAAAGGGGCTGTATCCGCAAGCTATATTAAATATAGAGGTGTCCGTAATATAGAGGTGTCCGTAATATAGAGGTGTCCGTGTCGGTGTCCGTAAGGCGACTGTCCGTGAGGAGAGGTTCCACTGTATTCTAAAAATGTACAGTTACATCTTCAGTATAGAGTCGTTTTCGTATGAGTGGGAAACCTACGGCACGGAGTTACGGTCACGGTACGGAATCGAAGACATTGTATTCAACCAATCACAGCGCGCGAAATCATTTCTCAACCAATCAGAATGCTTGGATACGGCATGATGATGGCGCGATACGGTCACGGTACGGCACGATCCGTACCGTAGCTACTTCCCACTCATACTCTACTAATGGGCTCCTGGTGGTACATCAAGTGTCTTTTATCCTATTTCATGCCCCCTTTCCCCGTCCTGTCTTCTGATATTTAAAAAAGAGGCCAGAAATCCTCTCAGGAGTCAAACATGCAGTTTGGACGCGAACAAAAGTTGAAAAGTTCACTCAGTTCCTAGTCTTTCAATCAATTCCATTTTTTACCATTTATTTGTTTACCCAATTTCATTGGTGGGCTTCCTGTGGAAAATCACGGTGAGCAACGCCTGCTATTTTTTCCCCATCCGCAGCAATCTGAAGAGAAATCATTCGGGATGGAAAGATTTTTCAGTTATATCTGTGGTTTTATCTTTACCACAGTGTTTAGTCTTTTGCTGTACACTTTCTTACGTAACGTTTTTCGTAAGAAGAAGAATCAAGGGGACTTTGAACCTATACGTGGCAAAGATGGCAGACTTGAAAGAAGAATTGGACCATTTGAGATTTCGTGGTTTTTGGAATCCTCATTATGTGCTGGATCTGGCACTGTCATGACTGTGTTACTCATCAATTCGAAGGTTTCTCTAACCCCTACTTTGGTCCAGAAAGCCTTGTGTTTGGTAAACCAGCGTTATCCCTTACTGCGAATGAAAGTCCACAAAAGTACGGTCGACGAATCTTTGTGGTTCAGAGAGATGGATGACCCGTCGAGAATTGCGTTTACAACTTTGGAAGATCACAGTGCCCGTGAATGGATACAAGTATTTGAACAAGAAAGTCGCTTGTCGTTTGACTTATTTGATGGTCCCTTGTGGAGAGTGACGATGCTGAAAGAACATTTATGACGAAGAACACAGCCGACAATATGAAAACAGTTTGATGTTCACTTTCCACCATATGATATGTGATGGTGCTTCTATCGTGGCATTGTACGCACAGTTTCTAGAGTACCTGAATGGCTTGCAGCAAGACAAAGATATCAAGGTAGAAAGTATGACTTTACTACCTCCTTGTAGCTACCTAATACGCCAAAAACTTCAGCCATCCACTTTTGAGAAAGTTATTTTCATTCTTCTGCCAACTTGGATGAAAATCAGAAGTCTGTTCATCAAACCGGCCAAGAATCTGTTTATGAAAGTGTTTCCACCAACCATCATGCAAGACCCTTCCATTGTTAAGAGAACGAGCATCATCCCAAAGGTGATAAAGGCAGAGTGGTTTTCCAAAATGATCAAGATTGGTAAACAACATAATTGCAAAGTTCATGCAATAATCACTGCTGCTACCCGTCTTGCAATGGCACAAATCTTGCAATCAGGCACAGGGAACTTGTTGCCAATTCCTTTGCACTTTGAGAGCAGTTTCAATGTTTCCATGAGAAAAGATTGCCCGCCAGAGGTTGGAATGGATGAATTTGGTTCTTTTATATCTGTTGTATCAATGGATATTCCAACACCTTTGAAATTTACCCCAGTAGCTTTTTGGAAATTTGCACAAGAATGCAATGATATTGTTCACAAGAAGCTCAAAGCCAAGGAACAGTATCAGCTGCTAAAAATGTTTGCAAATACCAAAGCTAAAGCTTTTTCTTCAAGTTTGAAAAAGTCTGCAGAAATCAGTAATGGCAATCGGTATGACTCAACATTCAATATTTCTAATGTGGGCAAATTCACTGTTGCTGGTGTCAGTGAAAATTGCACCATGAAGTTTGCAGGTACCTACTTTGCAACCTCAGAGCATAATGTGGGTCCAGCATTCTGTAATAACTTATTCACTGTAAATGGAGATTTATACTGGGGTCTGATCTACTTCCCAAACATCACTACAAAAAAGCAAGCAGAACAGTTTATTGAACTGTCGCTGAGCATTTTGAGAGAAGCTTGCCCATCAACTGTTTTGCCAGATTGAGAAAATGATATAAACTTATACCGGAGATTGTAACTATGGGCAAATGGTAGAGACAATAATTGACGAACGTTTTCGGTTTATTCAAACCATCTTCAGGTACAACTACGGTTCAATAGTTTCAAATGCAACTTATTTATGCTGAAATGTACAATTAAGTAACTCCCTTAGGGAACAAAGACAATGGGAACGAATATACTTGTGTGTTTAAATGATGAAAATCGCTTCTAGTACTCTAGTACTTATACCTGAGAGTATCCCCGATGGCTGCAAAGGGGACTAGCTATGAGCCGAAAGGCTCGATGTGTGACAAGGAATAAAATTCTAAATATAAAAATACACACGTACAATGTACAATATCATAGCTTAATTATTTTATAAAAATCCTATACTATAAATAAATGCAAATCATAATATATTATTATTATTATTACACAAAATATATAAAGCTAAGTCGTACGGAAAAACCGAACTGCGCCGGCTTTTCTGTTAACATGGAGGAAGATTTCAGCCAAGGTTTCCTCTTTTTGACGGCTCCGTTGACGAGTTCATCGATGAACTACAAAAATTGTAAAAACAAAGACTTGCAGTGTCGTGCCGTGCCGTATTCAAGCATGTTGGTTAATTTGAGCAATGATTTTGCGCGCTGTGAATTTGTTGAATACAAGGCCTCGATCGATTCCATACCAGGTTTCCCACTACAATACAATACAATTTATTGGAAATCCTGTACAGGTTTTTCGTTCCAATTTACAATCAATCTAAACTAATCAAAAATACAATCTTTATACGTCTATAACTAAATATAAGCTATTTATGAAAGGAGATGGAGAATAAGAGTAAAAACGAGTCTATGCCCCATACAGTTCTTTTTGGGCCCTTCTCATGGATTCTTCTCTTGAACTCATACGAAAAGGACTCTATAGATGACATAGAAGATTCTTACTCGGACTTCCTGTGGGGAATGCCCGAGGTTTAAAATGTTGTTTTTTATCTAAACTTGCATTTATAGGCATTTTTTCTGTACAAATCGCCATCTGGGCTGGCTGAGGCCCCATCGACGTTACTCCGTTTTCGTTTGAAAACACATCGTTTTTATATTGTTGTATATCCTCAAGGGAATCGAAAACAATCAGCTCAATCAGCGTTTTAGTGTGGACGGGAGTGACAATGAAGGATCGCGACTATGCTGTGGCGGATCTAGGGGGTTTGGCCGAACCCCCTCAACTGCAATCGAACCCCCTAAATGAATTGCAGTATTTGAAGGTGAATCTCATTCTCACTGGAATAGTTGCAACGGTGCCCAATAGGGTTTGTTTTTCGAGCTCCGCGGTCCTGGATACAGTATCTAATTTGTCCTTCTGGTCTTAGTTAGGATATCTAGTTGGGTATGGGGAGAGGGTCATGAGTTCCTAATAGGGTATGTCCAGACTATCGTATTCGACCTGACAAATAGCGTGCACGTGAAGGCTGTCCACCAATCACAGTAGATCAAGGCAGAAAAAGGTCGGAAAGGGTCCTTGATAATTCGGTTTGATATTATGGGTTGTAACAAGTTCCTGATTTCGACACCTTCTTGGCAAAATCCGGGATCTGCCCCTGATATGTATATACAGCTAATTCAGAAACGTTGTCGGCGATCGACTTCAAGCCTACCCGACTAGGCCGAAAAGGAGTATGGGTAAAAATCAATGAGTCTATAAATACACTATCAAAAAGGAACATCTCTCACGGAATATGAATCATATATCTGCTTCTGTTTCCTTGTTTTAAAACGCGTAGGCATACATTTACAGATTCACCTGCCATTGTCACCAAATACGAAAAGCATGCAAGTGAATTATCATATTTACCCATACTCCCTTTCGGTCTAGTCGAGTAGGCTTGAAGTCGATCGCTGACAACATTTTCTGAATTATATAGCTGTATACCATGGACTGGACTGGACTGGACCAGGACAGCTGGACCATTTCGAATTCCAAGGGACGAAATCAAGACTTCCGTTCAAGTCCAATCGTTCTAAAAACACCCATCCAGTCATTCAGAGCCGTAGGCAACTACTGGTGTGCAGCCTCTCATTATAGAACATAATGTGTACATGCAACTCTGCCTGCAGCGATGTGGAAAACCCTGGCCATGCATGGATTGATCCCTATAAACTGTTCCTGCATCCTATGTATATTTCTTCCTGCATTTAGAACTTAAGGACTACAACTGACTTGTGCTTTTCTGCACCTCTGACGTAATTCCTGCTGATTCAGTCAGCAGATGAGCAAGCTTCTCTCAAAATGCTCAGTGACAGTTCAATAAACTGTTCTGCTTGCTTTTTTGTAGTGATGTTTGGGAAGTAGATCAGACCCCAGTATAGATCTCCATTTACTGATACGATGTTGTTGCAGAGTGGTGGGCCGATATGTTGCTCTGCCATAGCAAAATAGGTGCCTGCAAACTGGAAGGGAACACTATTGCTGGTATTACCTATGGTAAACCGACCTCGATTAGAAATGTTGAATGCATTGTTGAACCTTCCACCATTACTGATGTCGGTAGAAATCATAGTTGAGAAAAATGCCTGAAAATCAACATTCTCAAACATTTTCAGCATCTGATACTGTTCGTTGGCTTCAAGCTTTTTCTGAACAGCATCATTGCATTCTTGTACAAATTTCCAAAAAGCTACTGGGGTACATTTCAGAGAACATGGCGTTGGAATATCCATTGATACAACAGATGTAAAAGAACCAAATTCATCCATTCCAACCTCTGGCTGGCAATCTTTTCTCATGGAAACATTGAAACTGCTCACAAAGTGCAAAGGAATTGGCAACAAGTTCCCTGTGCCTGATTGCAAGATTTGTGCCATTGCAAGACGGGTAGCAGCAGTGATTATTGCATGAACTTTGCAATTATGTTGTTTACCAATCTTGATCATTTTGGAAAACCACTCTGCCTTTATCACCTTTGGGACGATGCTCGTTCTCTTAACAATGGACGGGTCTTGCATGATGGTTGGTGGAAACACTTTCATAAACAGATTCTTGGCCGGTTTGACGAACAGACTTTTGATTTTCATCCAAGTTGGCAGAAGAATGAAAAGAACTTTCTCAAAAGTGGATGGCTGAAGTTTTTGGCGCATTAGGTAGCTACAAGGAGGTAGTAAAGTCATACTTTCTACCTTGACATCTTTGTCTTGCTGCAAGCCATTCAGGTACTCCAGAAACTGTGCGTACAATGCCATGATGGCACCACCATCACATATCATATGATGGAAAGTGAACATCAAACTGTTTTCATATTGTTTCTGTTCTTCGTCATAATGTTCTTTCAGCATCGTCACTCTCCACAAGGGACCATCAAATATGTCAAACGACACGCGACTTTCTTGTTCAAATACTTGTATCCATTCACGGGCGCTGTGATCTTCCAAAGTTGTAAACGCAATTCTCGACGGGTCATCCATCTCTCTGAACCACAAAGATTCGTCGACCGTACTTTTGTGGACTTTCATTCGCAGTAAGGGATAACGCTGGTTCACCAAACACAAGGCTTTCTGGACCAAAGCAGGGTTTAGAGAAACCTTCGAATTGATGAGTAACACAGTCATGTCATTTCCACTACCACACCCCTTGCCCATCTGTATCCATATCTTCTCAAGCGGTCCAAGTCGTCTTTGAAGCCTGCCATCTTTGCCTCTATTAGTGTTACTAATTGTTACTCGTTGAAAGCCATCTCGGTTCTTGTTCGTGACGATACGCATAAAAACGTACAGCAAAATCGCTAGCACTGTACTGAATAAGAAGATAATTAAACCTTTGAAAATGTCCTCCATTGTGACGGTCAGTACGACTCTAATCCCCTGATCTATCCCACAAGCCACCGAGGTCGTCTATTTTACCCAGAATCCCTTGCGGTCAGGTATACCGCGAAAATCGATCCACGTCGAAGAGAGGAGGGCGATTTGAAGTGGATTTATTCGTTTATTTGAGGAATAACATCAGCAAATATGCTACGGAATCCACTAGGAGGGCTTTTATTTACCGTTATTCTTTACCTGAGTTCATTCTTTGGAGCTATATTCATTATGGGTCCATCGCTACCGCTTCTTCTTTGTCAACCGTCGTGGTTTCGATGGTACAATGATCGAGCTATTGGCTTATGGCTCGTCCTCCCTCCCGTAAGCATATTTTCTTTTTGTATAATCCTTGATTACTCTACAGATTATAAATCGATTTATTAGGTAATGTTGTTATTCTTTGTCTTTATCGATTTGTTCTGTGATGCAATTTGACGATGGACTCTAGGCACTTTTGGGTAAGTCGTACTTTATGAATATTTCTCTGTCCAAAGTCTTAAATATAAGCTTATTAATAATGAAACCCAGTGATAAGTCATCATGTTTGTATTTGCAACCATTGTCGATTCCTATTGGACACTGAAATTTTGCATAAACTTTGATATTCTTGTAAGAAATGTTAAAACTAGAAATAACTATGTCAGTCATTTTTAACTACATTGTACACCAAGCCTTAACAACATATTGCTTGCAATCAATCAATCAAAGATGCAGGGGCCATGTTGGTGGTACAAACAAATAAGCTAATAGTAATAATTATTATTGACGGAATTTGTTATTGGGCACCAATGACATCATAAATGCAAACCAGAAATATTATTGACTGACTGACATTTAAAATATTCATGATTTGGTAGGCTGTGTAGCCAGACTCTCACTGGGAAGGGGGAGGGGACAGGAGGGGGGAGGAGAATACATTTCTAAACACTGAGCATATTATAGGAAAGATTCAGAATGATTATTCTATCCAAATGAAACTCTACACTAAGATTTCCTGTCGTTGTATTCTTGAACACTGAGTGTCCTATTGACCTTCCTGCCTTCACAGCTAAAACCGCATTTGAAGGCACGATACATAAATACATCTTTAAATATTTGGATATTATATAGTTGCCAATCTAGTTAAAGAAACATGTGTAAAATTCTGCACATTCAGAAATACACGGTATATACATGTACATGAATGTCATTCTTGATGGTATTGCAGATTTCACTTAGTGAAATTTAACATAATGTTGAATAATTTATGATTGTGATGCAAATATACCCGGAATGATATCACCAAGTATTCTTCAAAAATCTCTGAAAAATCTATTATTTGCAAGAAAAATATTTTTGGGCCACTTTTCTAATTTCTGTAATGTTGATACTTATTCTGAGGTCACCGGCCGAGGTCACCAGACAGGAAGTTTGTCTATTCTTGGTTTTCACGGACCTCAAACAAACATATCCAACTACTCTATTAACACAGCATTTCAGATCCTGAGGAGCAGACAAAACATACAAATTGGCAATATTTTGATCCAATAAGCTGCTCGAATCAGTTAGTGAGCTGTTTGAATTTTTAACTCTATACTTATTATTTGGATTATGATTACGATTATTTTATTTGTATCAGTTGTAAAGTGCTTTGTAAGTTATCCATGTTAAAAGCGCTATATAAATAAAGTTATTATTATTATTATTATTATTATTATTTGAAAATGAATAGTTGAACATTTGGTTAATTTGTATGCGGCTGCCAAGTTGGTATATCCAATTCACAACAGTCCAAAAATATTCTCTTTTATCATGATTACTGTACTTATCTTATTATCTTATTTATTTCTATGTATCTTATTTATTTTTATTTATTTCTAATGATGTAATGTGCCCATGAACGTATTTCACATGTAATGGGCACAATATAAATAAAATATTATTCTTTTATATTATTATGACAAAAAATAATAATTTGACTCAAACACTGGATTTGTATGATACAAAGTAAACACAATGAGAGGCCTTGCTGCCACAAACTGAAAACTCTGTAACTCCAAAGCAAAACATGGTATTGGCATGAAATGTTCCATGCTAAGAAAACTCAATATGCTTGTCTCGAAAATATGTTTAAAAATTAGCTATCTACATGTAAGATGGGATATTTTATGAAGTTTGATGATGCAACATGAAAACAACATAATTCACTTGTTTTTTGGAACATAATTTTTAAAGGTGTTTACAATAAACTATTTTTTTTAATTTTTTAATTTTTATCAAACAACACAATTTACAGGAAGCCCAATTAACAAGGCTTCTATTCTGTAGAATGCATTACCCAGCATGACTTTACCTTATATATCACCTTATTTTCTTTCCTGTGGTTTGTTCACCTGTATGATGCTATATACCATACCCTGCCATACTTCCCCTTGCTTGTCTTTTTACAGCCGATGTACACAGCACGTAACTATTTTTTAGACTACTCTATGTTTAAAAGGGTCCAAAATTGAGCAAGTTGGACTCTCTAATGCCTCCCTTGTTTACATTTAGCTGGTCAATGCATTTCCCAAACTGCATGCCATTATTAAGTATTGAACTCAATAGTGAACCAAAATGGCTTGATCTTGTTACTGGCAAAATTATTTTCTTTGTATTAAAAACAATATCTAGAGCTGATGTTTGGCGTGAAAGTAAAAGTTACTGGAGAAAAGCCACCGGTTGATGACACGGCATTGATTATTATGAACCATCGCTCACGTCTTGACTGGATGTTTTACTGGTGTTATCTACATCGTTATGGCCATTTAAAACATGAGAAGATTATACTAAAAGATGATCTAAAGAATATACCTGGACCCGGTAAGGACACCGAGTTGATTATCTATTAAAACAATGTTTATGCCTAAGACAAGGTCTATCTATTATTCCAGACCAAGTGAATGTTCGGCAGTTAAAGACTTTGATCTAAGTTTAAAACATTGCTTAAATAATTGGTGTTACCTGTGTTGATGATGATGATGTGGATGATGATGATGATGATGATGCTGATGACTTATAAGATGATGGTGGTGGTGGTGATGTGGATGATGGCAGTAGTACAGGGTACAGCACATATAAATCTACTTGTGATAATGATGATGACCATTATGATGGCGATACAATGTACATGTACACCCTAAGAAACAAAAGACTTTGGTGTGTGTTTCTTACTCCCAGAAATGAACAGTAATGGGTCTCTTTGGATGATGGTGATGTGAATTATGATGATGATAATAATGACAAAGGTTAAATGGATGAGTTCATGCCAATGCTACAATTTCGAAAAATAATAATCAAAAATGAATAGTTCTTACAACAGCAGCAGTGTTATATCTGATTCAACACTCTACAAATGTTGTAATCTGCTTATATAAAACCAACACACTGTATTACAGTTGAACACCCATTAAGTGACCACACCCACCCATTAAGTGACCACACCCTATTAAGTGGCCAGTTATCAAAGTCCCAAAACTATTGTCAGTAGGGAGCTTTACCTTTACAAAATCTACGACAGTGACATCAACCGTAAAGTGTAAATAACTTCAGTTCAGAGTTTCATACCTTCATAGTTCAATGGTATTCCCTGTGGATGAAGTAACCTCACAGGCTTTAAGGCTTGGACTAAATCTCTACTGTACAAGACTCCGAACAGAAGTTATTTACACTTCCGGTTGCCGTTGCCATTGTAGATTTTGTAAAGCTAAAGCTCCCTAGTATTATGATGAGCGATTATTTAGCGGTCATTTGCCATTTCTCCATGGGTGGATGTTTACATGTAATAGGGGTTCAACTACAGGTACTTCATGTTTTACTATATGCAAATCTTTATCACTGAAAAATATTAAAGTTAAAATTGATGTAAATGCCAACGATAATGATTGTATCAGATTTACAAACTACCATCACAGCTATTTCTATTGTGTATTTCCTCAAGAATAATTATTACCAAGTAATAATATTTAAATAACATAATTACTTGGTACGTGCATGTCTTTAAATCTTCACACACAGTCAACACATGTTCATTGTTTTGGAGGTTTCTTGGTGTTGCAGAACACCACATGACGTTAGACAATGAACACAAAGAACGAGAAGAATGAACTTGAACCAAAACAATACCCTGCATACAAAGAAACCTAACCAATGCAGACTGTAGCACCAAGAAACACCCATTGTTTTGATGGGTCACTGACCTTAACTTACATATTTTCAGGTTGGGCAATGCAGAATGCCATGTTTATATTCTTAAAGAGAAGGTGGGAACATGACGAAGGATACATGCAGATTGTGTTGGATTACTTTAGAGAGGTGTCCTACCCAGTGCAGCTGCTTTTATTCCCAGAAGGAACAAACTTAGATAAGTTGACCAAAGTGAAAAGTGACAGCTTTGCAAAGAAAAACAATCTACTGCCCTACGAATATGTGCTACACCCACGCATTCGTGGTTTCACGTTTTGTGTTCAAAACCTACAGCAAGGAAGACTCGATGCCATCCACGATGTAACGGTTGGTTATGACGTCAACCGTTGCTTTTGGGAGAAAGACTTAATTCTTGGTAAGACTTCCCACGTGAAATGCATTTTCACTTACAGCGGCACCCTATAAAAACTCTACCTGAAGATGAAGATGGATTAGGAAAGTGGTGTTGTGAAAGATGGGATGAAAAGGAAGAAAGATTAAAAAAGTTTTATGCTGTAGGCCAAGGTTTCTGCCCTCTGGAGGAAATTGAGCCAGATGATGGTACAGAGTCCACTGCACGAAACCAGCTGATCCTAGCTCTTGTGTTCTGGTTTACATTTATAACTGGGTCGTCATTCGCTATCTATTATTCATTAATAATTAGGTGGTATTTCTACTCCATGCTAGTCATCTATGTTGCTATTTCTACACTGGGGGCTGGTAGTGATCGGTTACAGCTTTGGTCTCATAACAAGTTCTTCAAAAAGACAGAATAATCTGAATAGAACCTTTAAAATTGAAGCAAAACATTCCTAAATGTATATTATAATAATTATAATCCTGTATATACCAGACATTCTCAAAAAGATTGTTTGCAAGCATTGGGTGGCTTAGTTGGTTAGTGCGCAGTCTTGTAATCGAAACGTGTTTGGTTTCTTCATGACATCACATCCTTGTTTCGACTTCCCTCTAGTCCGTGTAGCTCCGTGAAGCTTTAAATTCCCAGTAAGAGGAAGCACTGATGGAAGGAGGGGATAGCGGGTGCACCATCCATCCCCCATTCAGGTGATGTGGTTACATGAATGGGTACAAATATTATTGAACCAATGTATTTGTAATTCAAAAATGTGCCAATTCCTTGGCTTAACCCATAGATGTACAACAGTGTTTTCATATTGGTGTTATTGATGAAAGTCTAAGTGTATGTCGGGTTGTATGGATGACCTTTTTGAGAATTGCTGTAGTTGTTTTATAAGGAAACGTAAGTTGAAATCGATAGAATAGTGTCTGCCTGTGCAATATGAATAATATGTGTCCATGTTTAATTTATTAGAATAATCAGCCTTGGAAATGACTAAATGTGTGATTTACTCAGTGTCGAGACGTAAGATACAATTTACTACTGAAGATGTTATACTTTTGACCACATTGCCATGTATTTGCATACTTTTGTAGTGGTTACTGGTCAATATTACAGTAGTATCCTATATCACCATAGTAACCCATAACAACCTATGTTGTCATAGTAACCCATGTCAATACAGCAACCCATATTGCCATAGCAACCATATCACCATAGTAACCCAATCATCATAGTAAACCATTTTTTTAAATTTTATTTTCAAGATTCGCCCATAGGGCAGGTGTTGTATAATAGGACACGAAGTCCCCTTTACAATACAGTACACCACGTCCCACCCAATAAGAAGATTACCTGGTATATCCAACCCCTGGTGAATTCCCAATATGAAAAAATATGTATGAAAAATTAATATATATTATTAACCATATCAGTATATCACCATAGTAACCCATATCACCATAGTAAACCATATCACCATAGTAACCCATATCACCATAATAAACCATATCACCATAGTAACCCATATCACCATAATAAACCATATCACCATAGTAACCCATATCACCATAGTAACCTATATATATCACCATAGTAACCCATATCACCATAGTAACCCATATCACCATAGTAAACCATATCACCATAGTAAACCATATCACCATAGTAACCCATATCACCATAATAAACCATATCACCATAGTAACCCATATCACCATAGTAAAACATATTATCACCATAGTAAACCATATCACCATGGTAACCCATATCACCATAGTAGCCCATATCACCATAGTAACCCATATCACCATAGTAACCCATATCACCATAGTAACCCATATCAACATAACCCATATCACCATAGTAAACCACATCACCATAGTAACCCATATCACCATAGTAAACCATATCATCATAGTAACCCATATCACCATAGTAAACCATATCATCATAGTAACCCATATCACCATAGTAAACCATATCACCATAGTAACCCATATCACCATAGTAAACCATATCACCATAGTAACCCATATCAACATAACCCATATCACCATTGTAAATCATAGTACGATAACCCATATCATCATAGTAAACCATATCATCATAGTAACCCATATCACCATAGTAACCCATATCACCATAGTAAACCATATCACCATAGTAACCCATATCACCATAATAAACCATATCACCATAGTAACCCATATCACCATAGTAAAACATATTATCACCATAGTAAACCATATCACCATGGTAACCCATATCAACATAGTAACCCATATCAACATAACCCATATCACCATAGTAAACCACATCACCATAGTAACCCATATCACCATAGTAACCCATATCACCATAGTAACCCATATCACCATTGTAACCCATATCACCATAGTAACCCATATCACCATAGTAAACCACATCACCATAGTAACCCATATCACCATAGTAAACCATATCATCATAGTAACCCATATCACCATAGTAAACCATATCATCATAGTAACCCATATCACCATAGTAAACCATATCACCATAGTAACCCATATCACCATAGTAAACCATATCACCATAGTAAACCATATCACCATAGTAACCCATATCAACATAGTAACCCATATCACCATAGTAACCCATATCACCATAGTAACCCATATCACCATAGTAAACTATATCACCATAGTAACCCATATCACCATAGTAACCCATATCACCATAGTAACCCATATCGCCATAGTAACCCATATATATCACCATAGTAACCTATATATATCACCATAGTAACCCATATCACCATAGTAACCCATGTCACCATTGTAACCCATATCACCATTATAACCCAAATCACCATTGTAACCCATATCACCATAGTAACCCATGTCACCATTGCAACCCATATCACCATTATAACCCAAATCACCATTGTAACCCATATCACCATAGTAACCCAATATCACCATAGTAACCCATATCACCATAGTAACCCATATATATCACCATAGTAACCTATATATATATATCACCATAGTAACCCATATCACCATAGTAACCCATATCACCATAGTAACCCATATCACCATAGTAACCCATATATATCACCATAGTAACCTATATATATCACCATAGTAACCCATATCACCATTGTAACCCATATCACCATTGTAACCCATATCACCATTGTAACCCATATCACCATAGTAACCCATGTCACCATAGTAACCCATATCACCATTATAACCCAAATCACCATTGTAACCCATATCACCATAGTAACCCATATCACCATAGTAACCCATGTCACCATAGTAACCCATATCACCATAGTAACCCATATCACCATAGTAACCCATATCACCATAGTAACCCATATCACCATTGTAACCCATATCACCATTGTAACCCATATCACCATAGTAACCCATATCACCATAGTAACCCATATATATCACCATAGTAACCTATATATATCACCATAGTAACCCATATCACCATTGTAACCCATATCACCATTGTAACCCATATCACCATTGTAACCCATATCACCATTGTAACCCATATCACCATAGTAACCCATGTCACCATAGTAACCCATATCACCATTATAACCCAAATCACCATTGTAACCCATATCACCATAGTAACCCATATCACCATAGTAACCCATATCACCATAGTAACCCATATCACCATAGTAACCCATATCACCATAGTAACCCATATCACCATAGTAACCCATATCACCATTGTAACCCATATCACCATTGTAACCCATATCACCATAGTAACCCATGTCACCATAGTAACCCATATCACCATTATAACCCATATCACCATTGTAACCCATATCACCATAGTAACCCATATCACCATAGTAACCCATATCACCATAGTAACCCATATCACCATTGTAACCCATATCACCATAGTCATTTTTGCATGCAATGTTTGTAATAATATTCATGAAAAAATCCTTGATTCTACCGTGCTAATTTGCACTCGTGTGTTTTTCAAAGAGCTCAAATTGCACGCCCTACGGGCTCTAATGTTGATACTCTTTAGAAAAACAATTATTTCCGAATTGAAATTATTTCGAAACCGTATGATTACCTCTACTACTATACTACTACTACTACTAATAATAATAATACTTTATTCTCATATAGCGCCATTTCCATCGCTGTCCAATGGCGCTTATAAGTATTATTTTTTTTAAATTTGAAAATAATTAGGATGCATATAATTGCTTATTAGTTAAAATTTGCATTGATATCTTTATTTTGTCTCTCCAACTGTTTCTGTGTCCGGCTATCAATTGTTTTTCCATACCTGTCTTCATTATTTCAGTCTTTAGTATCCTTTAATTCCTTTTAACATTTCTTTTTCCATTTTTCACTACCGTTCTCAATCGCGTCACTTGTACATTATCATTATCATATTATATTATCATTATCATTACACCTAATTTCAAAAACGTTGTCCAATAATAATCAAAAAAGCCAAATAGGATTTCATTAAAAGACAAAAGAAGTGCACTCAAGCTGAACTGTTTCTTTTGTCTTTTTGAATGAATTCGTATTTGGCTATTTGGACAACGTTTTTGAAAACAGGTGTATATACATTATTATTATTATCCCATTACTAGTACTTTGGGGGAAAACTGGGGTGCTTACCATTTACTCGGAAAAACCGGAAATTTCGGTTGGAAAAACAAATGGTATGTGTCATTCCAATCGGGAAGTTTCGGAAAACTCGGTCTAGCGTTTGAGATAATCCACTTTTCCCGCTCTTTTCGTTTTTTTCCGTAGACGCGTGTATCATTAGACCGAGTTTTCCGGAACTTTCCGATCGGAATGACACATACCTTTCTTTTTTCAAACCGGAATTTCCGGTTTTTCCGAGTAAATGGTAAGCACTCCTGCTCTTCAAAACATTTTCCAAAGAATTTACATGGTTTGAAGAGCGTTTCAGTTTTCAGTCGAATGAGCGCAAAAATACACTGATTTTTCTCTGGGATTCTGAAACTAGAAAAAGTAGTCCTTATTTCTTTTGAAAGTTTTGAGTTTTTTTGCTGTGAGCGAAGCGAAAGAGACGGCGACGTCAAACGGACGTGTAAATAACTTCTGTTCGGAGTTACGTTGGTATTCCCTGTGGATGAAGTAACCTCACAGGCTTAGGCTAGGACTAAAGTACGAACCCCGAACAGAACTGAGTTATTTACACTTCCGGTTGACGTCGCCGTCGTAGATTTTGTGTAAAGGTTAAAACTCCCTAATGAGAACTATTATACTGCGGTATTTTTATTTATTTTTTTGGTGTTAAATACGTACTGCCCCCTCCTTGAATTTTGGGTTATGTACGGGTCTGTACTACTATTATTATTAATATAATTATGTGCAATAATGGAGGTTTATTAACAACGGTAAAGGAATCATTCAAAAGTCTTTTGAAAGTAAATCTCTTTTGTGAAAGTTGTTTTGTAGTTGCCGCCAAAATGTCAAGTGTTCTACTTCTACCAACGGTCATCGTTGCCAGTTTCTGTACACGTGTGGTACGTGCTTCAAGTTCAAGCATGCCTCTTTATTTATTCATGATCTTTGTAAAGGCAGACAAGTGCTGTATTGACCGTATTGTCTGGACCGCCATGTATTGCCATGTGTAGTCGAGACAACAGTTTAAGCATACATAGAACGAATTTTCTGGTGTCTTTACGATGCAAAATACCGCCGCAAATCGATCTCGACTCAAATCTTGCACACGAAGGAGTTAGTAATGGTTCGTGTACCTTTTTTTCCGGTTAGTTTCGCTGCTTGAAAAGTTCATTAAGTTGGTGTTTATATGATTAATGCCGTCAATAGTTGTTGTTGAGATATAAACGTGTTTTAGTTTAGTAGCGATGTGAGGTTAGTTGCAGCCCTGAGGCGGTATTAAAATTCACAGTGCAGAAGTCTGAGCACCTGCAGTTGTGTCTTTTCTCTCTTAAAACAACTTTCGAGTCTGAAAGCAAAGTCATGCAGAGTATTAAAGCGATGTAGTTCTTCTAACATTTGTTTAATACAACGTTTTATATTTGTGTTTCGGAATCTTTAGTTAAGCCTTGTATTGTGTTGTTACCGGTGTCTGTTCATGCCCCAACCGGCGTAGGATTAACTTTTAAACAAAACGTCAAAACCATTGCACTAGACTCTCGAGGAACACTTGTTGACTCATGATCTGCTCTTCATTGTTTCTTTGCTACAAAGTTTATACAATTATAACTATATTATCTAGTACTCGGCGATTATAGCCGAATTTTCCTTGACAAGGAAGACTTGCTCGTGTAGACGACAACAACATCGCCAATTTTTCCTTGTCAAGGAAAACTTGCTCGTGTAGATGACAAAAAATTGTCACTTTTTCCGCTTTTTCCTTGTCAAGGAAAACTTGTTCGTGTAGATGCGGCTTATCTCTAAGTAAAAACCACGTCTCATCACTCTATTTTATTATTATTTTATTATTTACTGTAAAATTTACACCGTTTATCTCGAACTCCTGCTATGACAATTCGAGCCACTGTAGTCTATATTTACACCTCAAGGTTAATTTTACAGCCTCCCCAAGGTGCTACAACACGTGTTTACCCACCTAACCCCCCTCGTAACAACTGTAATGTATCCCTTATCAGCTATTATTTCAGTCAAGCTTTTTGATAATAATACAATTAGACAATACCAGTGCTATTATGAAAGGCGATCAAGTTCTATTTAAATGTGCGAATAATCCTACCAGACAACAGAGTGGTGAGTTTCAGTGTCTGTGTAGTCGACACCCAACAGATGTCAATCAGTGGTTATTACAGTATTACTGGTTAGGGGATGGAGTGCTCAGCTGTCAAGATGTAATGCCTTGGAAAGACACTTGTTTTAACCGTCAATCGAACTTATAAACCATTATGAGCTCAGTGTCTGTGTAGTATGAAGGGGATGGAGTGCTCAGCTGTCAAGATGTGACGTCTTGGAAAGACACTTGTTTTAACCGTCAATCGAACTTATAAACCATTATGAGCTCAGTGTCTGTGTAGTATGAAGGGGATGGAGTGCTCAGCTGTCAAGATGTGACGTCTTGGAAAGACACTTGTTTTAACCGTCAATCGAACTTATAAACCATTATGAGCTCAGTGTCTGTGTAGTATGAAGGGTATGGAGTGCTCAGCTGTCAAGATCAGGGGCGGATACAGGGGGAGGGTTCTGGGGGTTGCAACCCCCCCTATGGATATTTTTTTAATACCGCTTGTACACTTGGTCTTCTTTGCACTTTCAGCTCTCTCCCCGTAAGAATAATATCATTCGACACGACCGTTCGACTTCGAGGCCGGTAATTTGACTGATAACAGAAAGAACCTGCCGTTTTTAGCGTCAAAAACGTATGTGAAGCCTTCATACTTGTAAGCTCACCCAAGAAGACTCTTCCAAGCATCTTTGTTGGATGTATAAACTCAAAATTTTACTGAAAATTGAGTTTTGTTGTGTTAATAAAACAACTCTCCAGATCTCTAAAAAATTTCATTTTAGAGCTTGTAGATTTCAAAATTTTCTGGGGGGGCATGCCCCCAAACCCCCCTAGATGTTCGCGGCTTTGCCGTTCATACAACACAACGGCCGCAACACAACCCCCTGTTTGACAAAAACCTGGGTCCGCCCCTGAAGATGTACACCTTGGAAAGACACTTGTTTTAACCGTCAATCGAACTTATAAACCATTATGAGCTCAGTGCGGTCTGTGTAGTATGAAGGGTATGGAGTGCTCAGCTGTCAAGATGTACACCTTGGAAAGACACTTGTTTTAACCGTCAATCGAACTTATAAACCATTATGAGCTCAGTGTGGCATCATTTTCTAACAGTTTCTAAGTGTAAACTTTTTGAATTTCTGTGCTTAATAAAGTCATTATTATTATTATTTCTACTGTTTTTTTTGTCATTCACAAAATCGTTCAGCTTCATTCAGCCGTTTAAGGTGTGACTTGTGAGATACCTTTAGCTACGCGTTTGCATTTTTATTCCTACCGTCGAGATTTTCCGAGGTTTTTTTCCGACCAAATTAACGTATCGGGATATCCAAACGCCGAATGCATGTTGGAACGTTGACAGTGCGTTTCACATTGATCGCCTTTGACGAGCGAATTCCGAAGACTTCCGAACGATCTTATTCAGTGATGTGAAACGCGCCTCGTAGTTCATCCAGTATCTACTCTGCACCTCAACGCTGCAAATCATTTAAAAATTTGTCGTGGATCTCTTGATATATAATACATCTACTGACAATTCCAATAGGACAAACAATAAAATACTAAAAGCTAAAGAACAATGGAAGGCTAAACATACAAATACTAATAGGCTAAAATATATGTCGCGTAAATAGCTTAGCAGAACATGCTTGGGTATTTAGACTAGGTGTAATGTCATTAATTAAAAACATCTCGAAGACTAAACAGTCAAATTTGTTCTTGCATTTCTTTAACATGGTAGCAAGATGTTGTATGGGCGTTAACCTTGCTTGACCGCGTTTCTCTGTTAAGTGCTGTTTTTGTATCAAATCTGCACCAAGTTCATGAAGCGGATAATGGAATTTATACACAACGCATTGATTGTTCACAATCTGTGGTTTTATTATCCTTTGGAGAGAAGGCTTGTTCAGTTGCGGATCCAGGGGGGGGGGGGTGACTTGGGTGACTAGTCACCCCCCTTTTTGAGCAGTCATGTCTTCATATTTTATTATTTATTTGTTATCTGTTTTGTTTTTGCGAGAAAAGAAATAATAATAGAGATAACATTATTTCCTCTGAATTAAAATCACGATTCAGCGCGGAAACGCGGGCACATGAACTCTGTGCCCTCGTTCCTGAGGTAATCAGCCAAAAAAAACGAAAATGCTGTAGCAGACCTTTTAAAGGTTCTAAAAGAGAAATGGCATCATATCCGTCCACTTCCTGCAGCATTTGACAGTGAGATCTTTCGCTGGGCAAATACTGGAAGACAAGAGCAGTACCAGACGACGAAACGCCCATTACTTCCATAATAGTACAACATGTAGATCATATATGTTCCCGAATATTCGCGAACTGTTTTAACAGTTTTAAAAATATTTAAAAATATTCTTGCTGTCTTGCCCATTGGAAGTGCGTAAAGAGGCTGAAAGATCGTTCTCCTGAGAATTCACACATGGCTGAGAGCCACAATGAAATGACCACTGAGAGCCAGCTCTGACTTTAGCTGTTAATTATAGCCATGCATGGTAATGTGGTTCCCTTGAAGACAGAGCACATTTGCCAGACGTTCATGGAGCTCCATCCAAGAAGGATGGTGGAATCATCACTTTTAGGCCAATGATCCCATTATTTAGCGTCATGACAGCAAACTGACTTGGTAATATTAGTTCGTGTTAGTTGGTAATACCGTGAACACTTTGGAAATAAATAAATAAATAAATACCTTACATTCTTCCTTAGTTGTATAACTGATGAGTCAGCGTTGAGCATTTCATGTTTATAAGGACGTAGACAAAATGTTGACCTTTTTATGTGCATACACTGAGTAGCCAGAAAAAAGTATCCCACGCGTTTGTGAGTTTTATACTGAGTAAACAAAGACCTTAGAAATAGTGTGAAACCTTGGCTAAGTGGTCCCGGTGATTGTTATATGAGTAACTATGCCTCCAGTCACACAACATTAATGAGGGGAAATTAGTTCTATTTTTCTTTATCTCTATAATGCATGTATGGGGGATGTTAGCGATCAAACTCCCCTCCTGAAACAATGAATACCGAGGTGATTATGGCCAGTACACAAAACAGTCACCCCCCTCTTGTAAATCCTGGATCCGCGTCTGTTGTTGGATCTTTTTGCTTTGAAAAACAGGTTTGATAGGAAACTCCAGTGTTTGCGCTTAAAGTATTGCATGTGTTTCTAGTGACGGAATTCGCTGACTTTTGATCTTTAAATCATCAGTTCATTGTAGCCGGTAGCTGAATTACGAAGGACGCAGCTCAACGTGGTCGAGTCGAAGGCATATAAAGGCGCACTATGCTGCCACCATACGACCCATGTCTGACCACGGAGCACAGCTCAGATAGCTATATAAAGGCGCACTATGCTGCCACCATACGACCCATGTCTGACCACGGAGCACAGCTCAGATCAAAATATTGTTCGTTTTTATTGAGGGAGGAAACCCGGAGTACCCGGAGAAAAACCCTCGAAGCAAGGGAGAGAATGCACTATAAGAAACTCAACTCACATCAAGCGGCCCGGTCCGTGAATTGAACCAGGCACCACAGCGGTTAGAGGCGAGTGCTCTCACCACTCGGCCACTTCCCTGATGGTCGTTTCAGCGTTTCCATCAATATTCAAGTTGTATATGACTGTTGAATTATTACTTGGATGGATAGGATAGCAAAGCTTCCTAAATATGGAACGAAGATTGTCATGCACACTCAGTTTCAAAAGCAGCAGAGGATGATGAGAGGCGATAAGCACAATGTATGATAGTTCTCAATAAACAATCTTTATATCGTTCATCTACATGGCTGATCATGATGAAGAAGTAAGCCTGTGTTGGTTGGCTTTCTGTAAACTGATGTTTCAAGTTTGTTTCCTGTTTTTTCGATCAGCAAACCAAGAAACGAGATACTGTTTTGTAGTTCCATCGTGAACTGGCAACAATTTAGTGTTGTAAGGCCATCTCAGCACTTAGGTCCGTATATTCACTGAGAACATAACGCCTCTTGTGCTTACGCTTATACTTGCGTAATCTCACGCAATATACGTACGCTTATGCTTACCTAACTCTGTTTCCAATTGAAATATCCTTTTCCACGTGTAGAAAGTTTTTGGAAACACTTGCAGGTCACGTTTCGTTTCCTCTTTTTCCGCGAACTCAAGACTCTGACTCATTGTGCTGGAAATACAGATAATAATAATAATTACAGATATCCGTTGAATAAATCCTTATCCATGGATACGTTGATGCTGTTATCCAATATACGTATGGATTTATATCCACTGGATAAGGATTTATCCAACGGATAGTGCTATCCACCTTTCATACAACCAGGACCAGTAATGTGCCTTAATTCAACATTGCGGGATATTCACAGTGCTACGATGGTAGCCTGCGTAACCAGGCTCTAGGGGAAGGGAATGGGAGGGGAGGGGACAGGAAGGGGAAAAGGAGGGGGACTCCTCCCACTCCTCTCCAGTCCCCCTCCCCTTCCCTTTTCCCCCACCCCTCCCCCTCCTTTTTCCTAGAGCCTGGTTACGCAGCGGGCTACGATGGTGGTTTTGATGATGATATTGACCAGTGACGATATGACGTTGTCAATATAGCGATGATGAATTATCATGAGCAGGATGACTATGATGATGATGACGTTGAAATATGATGATGATGATGACGGTGTTCCGTGGTGTTTTCATGATTTATGATATGCCTGCGATTGGTGACGGGATGCTGGCAATTGAGGCTCTTCATTTGTAAAAGTCTATTCCTAAGTAACCTAATGGATTCCTTGACAGGTTTTTATCACCTGATAAAACTCTCATTACCTGCCACCATGGTTAACTATCATAGCAAATACTACCTAACATATGTGGCCATATGCTACACACCAGAAACCCCATAAATCTCGTCCTGGTTTCCAGTGACAGGTAGTGGTATTGCTTGGCTGTAATAATAGTGGTATTGCTTGGCTGTAATAATAGTGGTATTGCTTGGCTGTAATAATAGTGGTATTGCATGCTTGGCTGTAGTCACCTGGTCAACACCAACGACCTTCATCTGCTGCCAATTAACTATCAGGTAAAACCTGTCAATTCGTCTGCTATAAATTCAAGAGTATTCTTTTAAAAACTTCACTAGTACAATTCAGCTGTCAGAACGCCCTTACGAGCCTCTGTCAATGAAGAAAAGGCGCTTAACTTTCATCCGACTTCATCGGTCTAAAAAGAAATAGAATATCAAATGTCCTTGAGAATCTAATGTTCCAGTTTTGGTTTCCTATATACAGTGATGTTCACCTTGAATTTATTGTGTATTTTTAGTTGCTTGGGTATTTTTAGAACGGCATGATGGCATTTCGCTTCGTTTAGTTTGTATTTAGTGTCGTAGAAAGATTGACTGTATAAACGAGTAATCACGTGCAGAACTAAAATGTGCTAAGTAGGGCGGGGATGTTGATATTTTTTTTTGCTTTTCTTCCCTTCTTTTTACTCTTCTTTCCTGCTTTGTAACTCATCAAAGGTTGTAGAAAAAAATATTGCTTGTTTGTATTGGTTTGTATTTGTATTGGCTCTTTATTGCATTCGACCATTCATTCCCGTTCTTTCTGTCCTATTTTCTTTTCTTCCTCTCTTTCTGTTTTTCTTTCTTCCTTTCTTCCTTCCATTCTTTCTTCCTTCTTTCCTTTCTTTCTTTCTTTCTTTCTTTCTTTCTTTCTTTCTTTCTTTCTTTCTTTCTTTCTTTCTTTCTTTCTTTCTTTCTTTCTTTCTTTCTTTCTTTCTTTCTTTCTTTCTTTCTTTCTTTCTTTCTTTCTTTCTTTCTTTCTTTCTTTCTTTCTTTCTTTCTTTCTTTCTTTCTTTCTTTCTTTCTTTTTCTTTCTTTCTTTCTTTTTTTTTCTTCTTTCTTTCTTTTTCTTTCTTTCTTTTTCTTTCTTTCTTTCTTTCTTTCTTTCTTTCTTTCTTTCTTTCTTTCTTTCTTTTTCTTCTTTCTTTCTTTCTTTCTTTCTTTCTTTCTTTCTTTCTTTCTTTCTTTCTTTCTTTCTTTCTTTCTTTCTTTCTTTCTTTCTTTCTTTCTTTCTTTCTTTCTTTCTTTCTTTCTTTCTTTCTTTCTTTTTTTCTTTCTTTCTTTCTTTCTTTCTTTCTTTCTTTCTTTCTTTCTTTCTTTCTTTCTTTCTTTCTTTCTTTCTTTTTTTCTTTCTTTCTTTCTTTTTTCTTTCTTTCTTTTTCTTTTCTTTCTTTCTTTCTTTTTCTTTCTTTCTTTCTTTCTTTCTTTCTTTCTTTCTTTCTTTCTTTCTTTCTTCTTTTTCTTTTTCTTTCTTTCTTTCTTTCTTTCTTTCTTTCTTTCTTTCTTTCTTTCTTTCTTTCTTTCTTTCTTTCTTTCTTTCTTTCTTTCTTTCTTTCTTCTTTCTTTCTTTCTTTTTCTTTCTTTCTTTCTTTCTTTCTTTCTTTCTTTCTTTCTTTCTTTCTTTCTTTCTTTCTTTCTTTCTTTCTTTCTTTCTTTCTTTCTTTCTTTCTTTCTTTCTTTTTTTCTTTCTTTCTTTCTTTCTTTCTTTCTTTCTTTCTTTCTTTCTTTCTTTCTTTCTTTCTTTCTTTCTTTCTTTCTTTCTTTCTTTCTTTCTTTCTTTCTTTCTTTCTTTCTACCTTTCTTTCTTCCCTCCTCTCTTCCTTCCTTCTTTGTTTAATTTCTTTTTCTCAGGATCCAAAAGACGCACCAACAATTAGCTATGACGCCCAAGCTTATCAGAATTATCAGTTCACTCGTTGTGAGTTCTGATTCATGAGAAACGTGCTAAGAAACAGAATTACTTGCCATGACGCGCGCAATGGAATCGCTCCATTTGTGTGCGCAATTTCTACTAAAAATAGACAATTAATTATGAAGGGGAAACTGTATATAAGAAGCCAAACCTGGAACCTTATATTCACTAAGGGTAATTGCGTCAATTGCGTCTAAAAGACTGGCTCTTTGTGGACAGTAGCTTTTCCAGAGATCCTCTTTAACTCTGCCGGCTTTTAAAGAATTAAAGTGACTTACACAGCCCTAGTTTGAATTACAAGTGGAGCTTAGGGACGCCGCTCCTGTGATTTATGTTGTCTATACAATGCAGAGGTGTTTCACTTGGATACGATTTGAGTTTACTCGGCGCTGCGGTGTAATTCTGTAAATGTGCTTTTCCTTGTTTTGCCAATTCTGCCATTCTTTCAGAATCAAATCACTGTGAGTAAACCCTGTCGTGTGTTGTCTGTTGACACCTCGTGTTGTGGATGTGCATTGTGTACTAACCATGCTGCTACATGAGTATACGTCTACTTCGCCAGACAATGTCTCGTATAAACGCTTGTTACTTTCAACTGAAGCAATTACAAATTCAAACGTAGTATGTAAAACAAATGCAAGCGCAAGGAAATGAATCATTATCTATGTTGATGCTGTTGCGCTTGTTCTAGGAAAATGCGCGTCGTGCATTTAAAATTGTGAACACAGTTGAAACTGAAATATGTAATCGGCCGTCGATGACTTTACATGTGTGAACAATTATAAAACAACAACATATAATGTCTTCATTTATGTGAAATTCTCTGGGAGAAGTCTGAGAAGCTTTCTTGAAATGCGCGGGAAAATGTGACGCGCAAAGTCATCTGGGAAGTGCGCCACATTTCCGGTGACACTTTTCAGGGATGTATGACTACTTGCCCCGTGTCGTGCTCCTACTACCACCAGTCCTCTCACTCGATCCTCCTTCATTTTCTTCCTTTAACAATTTCCAACCCATTTCTATCCATCTATTTTGGTGGCTTTTATCATAGTTTGATATCTAGTTACCAGTGTCCATACAAGTAACTTGCCATATGTTGGCCGGTATTTAATGAAGAGTCTGGTAAAGAGATTCATTAGCTGTTTGGATAATCGTATAAAGCTTTTTGTAGTAATCTTCTAATTGTTCTTCATTGTTATTCAGCTTTCCCGCCGGCATCCTTTAATCCCGTAGATTTGTTGTAAAATATACTAATCACTCAGTGTTATTGTCATTTTTCTGAATTTCGTCCCGCGTAATCCTTTGCCATTTGCAGTAATACGCTAATCGGCATCGCCACTAGGCCCTTTGCATTTCCCCGTATATAATCTATATCTTTCTTTTCTGATGTTAGTACAAGGTTTTAGTTTTGCTAAACCGCTTTCACAGATACAAGGATTAAGCTCACTTTAAAATAATAAAAAGAACATATTCGCAACGCATAATCGTGTGATGCTTACTAAAGGAATTCCCAGTAATTATAAGCTGTCTGATTCTACACTGATTAAGACTTTCTCGCTTAATGTTTCAGTTTTTAGCTCTCGACAATAGTTCAGTTACAAGTATTTTCGCTTCTTCTTTTCGGTCTTGGATCTCAAATCTATTTTTTACTCTAATGGCTACTATATTATATTCTTAGCGTATCGAAGCGTTCGCTCCACCACTCCACACCCCACATTACCCACTCTATGTCCCTTTGCAGAGCGTCGATATTTAACCAACACTATTTTTTCTCTCAAATACAGAAATTATCTTCTAATATCCAAAAGTTACAAATATTTATCAAGAAATCCTATGGTGTCCGCCCGAGTAAAAGATTACTCGGGCAACCTCCTCTTTGCCATCAGCCGTATCAAGTAGATGGGATACTAAACCCGTATCTGCCCCACAATGTCGTATCAAGATGTCCTCCCGTGCCCGCCCCAGTAATATTTAACATCCAAAAGTTTATCACTGATAGTGCTGTCATGTGTTGTCCGCCCGAGTAAAATATTTACTTAGCAAGGGCCTGCGTCTTGATAGATTTTTAACTAACGCTCTTCAGAGTTCCAATATCAAGAAATCTTTTGAAACATCTATGTTTTCTCGCATTACATTTTACGCGTGTCAAAAATGTCCGCCCGAGTAATATATCCACAAAATAAAATTTCCCGAAAACGTTTTTTGGTGTGTTTTTTTTCCTACGCGTTTTCGGGACTAGATTCGCTACAATTACTACTGGTTTCATCAACCGGTACTGTTTTCCTATACGCAGGTGTTAACCCGAGTAAAATAGCAGGGCCTCCGCTCGATAAGCCTTCAGTCGATAGATATTTAACTAACGCTCAGTCCTGTCTAATATTCATAATCCTCCCGTTAAAAACATAAACAGCGAAAAGTCGCAGAGTAGATTAAAAAACTCAGACGATTCTATCATATCTTTACAGGATATCTGCTACCAGTCTCTTTTGACTGAGTCGTTCTGAGACCAATGACAGCTGCATTTACAAACCGCCTCGGTCTATACAATTTTAAAAATAAGTTGTTTTCTACTAAATCGAGTAAGTTAATCATCCTCAGCGATATGGGAGATGTTGTTGAAATTCCCGGCGTCAATTTTGATCGTGAGGAATTCCGTGGTTTAACTTGTAAAAGATTGATATTGAGTGAAGTAGGGGACTTAATTCTGATGTCCTGTGTCACTGTTCTTAAACTGTCTCAATTTAGGAATACCCAGCAGTTTTCTCGGTATCTGTTGATTAAGCAATCTCCTTTCTATTGACGCCCGTTTTATGAATTACGCCGATGATCATGCAAGCAGAAATGTCTCGGTTCTTAAGTATAATCTATCCACTTTCAATTTCGCTTTGATTCCTTCAAACTATTTACTTATGTTTTGTGTACAAAATGGACTACATTACCATTCATCTGTTCTGGCCGAGTTTAAACACACAATTTGATTTCCTAACAAATAACTGAAGTAATTGAAAATGGAGAAAGAAACCATAAAATACCTTTTAAAGAAGATTATCGTAAAAGACTATTTTCGCGTGCCGGATACAGCATTGAATATAACCCGACATGTGGACATAGCTAGCTAAAGGAAGTACAATTAGAAGCGAAGTTGTTCAGGAACTTGATTAAACAATTTTAGTCTTGGGAAAACAGCCTCAAAATGTCCATTAGTCTTCTTGTTTTCCTTGAATTTTACTCTTGAAATTAGTTTAAAAAGCGGGTTAGAATGATTGAGATGTTATCTAGAGGCAGGCGAGTGAAGTAGTTTCAGATGTTGAAAATGAGAGGATATTTCTCGGGCAAATCTAACTCGATATTTCCACAAGTTGAATATCGCTAAGATCTTAAGTTCTCCCACGTTGTTCAGTGTTCGTATGTGCTTTGTTCAATTGAATGATTTCATTCAAATTTGTAATTCACTAAAACAAAGTCTATAATTCTCGCCTCAATCGCATATTGCTAGCAAGTAGTTAATTGACGAATAGCGTTTTCCTGTCTTAAATATTACCCCATTTACGTCCTTTGAGACTACTGCGTTGTCATTTATTAAATTGTCCGACCTGTCTCGCCATATCAGGCCATATCACCACACCGCGTGCAGTCAAACATTTATTAAGGTTTGCTGAAGAATATTAGACGCTTGCGTCACTTTGGCAAATTACAAATTGATCACAGATACTCCCGCTCTGTTAATGCCTAGGTTATCAAAAAAGAGCATCTTAATGTTTGTTTTTCGATGTTTGGTTTGGTGTTCACATCAATAAGTTCCGAATAACTTAAAGTGAAACGTACGCGTGGGGAGTTCCAGCTCTCTGGTGCGATCGGTTCCTTATTACCCGACAAATTTCAGTCGGAAATTGCTTCAAAATAACGTAAAGTGCAGTCTATGTTTAAGCTTTTAGATCAAAGTGCTCATCGCTAGCTGTATAGATTTTGTACCTACAATGCTGCAGCACTTACTGATAGTATAACTCTACTACAACATAATGGGGGCCAAAAGATGATATCGTATTTATCATAGACGGGCCTTTTCCGATTTGAAAAGTTTATGATTTCAAAAACAACCCAAATGGTCAATTGATTTTAATCTCGGTGCAGATGGTCATTTATTGTTTTCACAAGACGTCGTTATTCATTTCGCCAACAATTGAATTCCCCTCTAAAAAATGAATGATTCTTGTCATTAGCTCACTAAATTACACTTAGAACAATTACAGCGAAAAACACGGCGCAAAAACTAGTTGTAAAGAGTTGAGAAAGCTGATGAGAGCTTTAGCTTTAGGGACGCTCTACGGGATTAAGCGAACCAGGCTTTTTGTACTAATAGGGAATTATGGTCATTTCCTCCAACTAGCTCTGACTGTTAGGCAAACCTTTTAGAAGCACCGAACTACGCTTCTAAAATTAAAACTCCATTGTATTGTTCTGGAAACGTGTCGATGGACACTGAGTACAAACAAGAGCGGTGCAAATCACGAACTCAATTCGTCTATCGGTGATGAAATGGATGATCTTCAGTGTTCATTGTGTCTTCATGTCCGGAGGCTCGGCGCGTTTATTGTAGGTTTATTTCGAAAGTCGAGATCGAACTCGTATATTCAAATGTGGCCATCCAAAATGCGCTGTAAAAGGACAAGGGTGAGATATCAATTACCGGTCATATATAATACGGAAGCTTTATGAATGGCCACATAGCTGCGATAGTAACAATACCAAAATAATCCAAATAGGCAAGAGGCAAAATCATTTCTCGACATGTGATATTCGCGCGGCAAAGACTACCGCACATTACACACAACGTACCAATGAGTTTCAAACAGGAGGGTTCCCAAAAAGTTTCGACTAGCTAAGTGGCTTCGGTCTTCTGATCCTCTCCTGTCGCTGTAAATATAGCGATGATGTCAGGATTTTTTAGTTCGGATTATGGGTCGAAAAATGCTAGAACTGAGAATGGGGCCGCAATTTTTGAAGCAATTTACTGTTGCGCATCGCAAAGACTATACCGAAGGCTGTGTGGAATACTTTGTCGACCTGAAAAAAATGGTTATTCATTCATCCATGACTTGTAGCTAAACATTTTTCCGTCTATTTTCATGTAAATTCAATAGAAATAATTAAGAAATAAATACCACTCGCACAGGACACTGCTTTTGGAATTTCGCGTCAACCAATTAAGGGAAATCTCCTTTTTCGTCGAAACAAAGGTCTCATAGATTCGTACTTTCAGCTTGAACCAATGATGGTCTTTCAAAGCGATAATTATCTGGTTTCTGACTGTGTTAGTGTTTGGAAAGCCGTAGAAATAGATAGATTTTCACCTCATTTAGACAAATTTTCCATAATGTAATTAGCCGCTTAAGGAAAAGATAATTTAAAGTTGTTAGTATCGCCATTTAGTTGTTTAGATAATGGGTGCGAGAGAAAAAGACCAGTGGAGTACAGAAGAAAAACAATTTGAAATACTACCGATTCGAGCAAATCGTGCGCTAACAGCGTGGGAACAAGAGAGAGTCATAACACCTGACAGAACGCTGTAAATCCGGCCTAATATCAGAAAACTGAATGGCAATCTGATGAATAAAAGTATTCCGTCCAGTGCTGAGCTATTTATCTATCATTTGCGATATAAAAGAGCCGAAAGAATGGACAAAAAACATTTTCAGAAAGGCGGGGAGACGGAGAATCGTGATGATGCGACGCGAGAATTTGTGAATCAATTTGTTTGTAGAATCTCTGCTCGCAGCATGCTGTAAACACACTAAGAAACGACTACAGGCCAATTCATAGCAGCTTTTATTAGTACAATAAGCTTTGAGCCTTAAAATAACATTTTCATTTTCTATCGAGGGGAAGGGCGGTCTAAATGCATCACTACTACCTTTCCACTTGAATTCATATACAACTCCCCGTACCAGCTTTACCTATCCAGTCCTCATGCAAGCCGCATCCTCTTTTTAGGCCATTTTGAATTACAGCGCAAGATAACTGAATACTTAAGACAAATTATCCGAATCAGGTGTCGACAAAAGCTCTTTAATTCAACTAAATCAGCTCAAAACACTGTACCTCTTTCGCCTTCTACTTGTTTACTAAATGTCAAGTTGTTTTTGAAATCAACAGCGAATTTGTTTTTCGCTGTTTTTCAAAGTGAGTGTGGATTGTGAGTACTAGATCACTCTGGTAGCCCAGCAATCGGTTGGTGCTCGAAAGAATTCGGTCGACTAACAAAAGGCACACGTGGTATATAGAGCTTAGTATGACTGAAAAGGCCCGGCTGTCGCTTAGGTAAAACACACACAGTTTCTACCATAGGCAGCAATAAGACTCGTAGAGCGTTTTAAAGTCAGTCTTGGGTAAATGTCGAGGGATACCGCCGACACGACTACAAGTTCTAATGTTTCCTGAAGTAGTTTGTCGCTCATCGTCGACAATGGTGATTCTTATCTCTTCTCTCAAATATTTACATCACAAACTCTGGGGTAGCAGGAAATGAATCAGAAGATTATTTTCCCGGGTTTTTGGCTCCGCCTTTAGATATAAATTAATATATGAAAAGTAGCAGAGCGCTGGCGGTGATACGAGCAATATCCTCTAGTTAGCTGGCAGCTCAATTGTTTAATGCAAAAGCAGAAAATCCTTTTCGCATAGACTGTATCAACATGAAGAAGCCAGTATAATGTTGAGGGGTTTTGGAATCGAACTCACAAATGGTTGTCCGACAGTTAAGGTGGCCTACGGTCGTCATGACAACCTAAGTCCGTTCAGTAATGTGGTATTAGCTGTAATTATTTTATTCAGGGTCCGCTGATTGCCAGTAAATCATAATTTTGTCACTATGCGTTTGGAGCGTTTGCAAGGAAGCTGAAAATGAGACGTGAGATGCAAAGCTTTGCCGCGCTATTTCTATGCAGATATTTTGGACGCGCGCGCCTCCGTCATGACTAATTTTAAGCGGTAGATGTCTTTTTAACCTTAAACACTTTTAAAAAGGAAACTTGACGCACGATTTCCATGAGCCGGAATCATCGCAAAAGATACCAACAAAAAGAAAGCTTATTTATTGTATCAGCACTCGAGATTGGCCGCGAAGAAAAAACTGATCTCGAGACTCTAGATGATGAAAATATCAATCGTGGCGGGATACCTCTATAATCACCTCTATATATTTTACTTTTGAACAAACTAGCTGGCTTGCATTCACCAAGGCAGAATTGCTTTCACTCGACGAGAGGTTTTCTCAAGCTGTGAGATCCCAAAACATTTGCGCAAATTTGAATATTCAGAAGATAAACGCCATCCTAGCAACCGATAGTGATCTCCTCAGCTGAACTAACAGGCGCACTAATCGGTCACCTAATGTCAGTTTGTGCAAAATAAATGCTTTTCATGAATTTGTCTTGTCCGATATGAAAAAAGGGCTCCCCTCAGAAGTGACTTGATGTGGAATGTGACGGATTGACAATGCACGTTGTAAATGATGTGTATAAGTGAAGGACTAACGAGTACCAGCTTGGGGTCTGTGAAATGGTTCACATGGGTGAATTCCATGACCTTGCCGGTGCGAGGGAATAATTTGGCTGACTTGCGTCCTCTTTGTGCCAGCAATGACGTCTTTTAAGCTTTTATTGTACTCTTGTTTTTCCACACAAAAGGCCATGCTTCAATTGGAAACAATGCGCTTCAATTCAATAGAAAGACTAGCATTTAAGCGCTCAACAACTGAATATCCATCAATGGCTCGTGAAAGGTTTGAATAGTGCGAGTTTATAGGCATTTGGCAGAGTTTCCCCATCACACGTCATTTCGACCTTGAGTATTCGTTCCCCGTTAGAAGAGTACACTTTATTGTACACACAAGCTAAACACGAACTGATTTTGGCTAAACCTCCTAAAACTTCAAATCGTAAACAGCCATAATAATCTATTTCCTCATTCGTATCGGCCACATTTCTTTATTCTGTACAAGCAATTAATTTACATAAGAGCCGTCGATCTTTGTGAGTGATTTTAAATGTATTAGACAGGCCAAGTCAAAGCTGCCTTCACCGTTTGCCAACTGTGTTTGAATTTGTTCGTTTCGGTATCTTTGTTTTACCAAGGTATTCACATATTGGATGTTCACATTTTCGGCGATCGACCTCAAAGTTAAATTGGTTTTTAACTGAATTAAAACTATAATCCAGAACTAAGCCCGCTGAGATTCTGAAAAACTTAGGGATTGTATACCGATTCTATTGTTATACCTAGACACGTTAGGACGTATTTATCTCTGAATTTTCGGCGGCTACCGGTTTTGAAAGCCGAAGCAGTGCGTCTGATGAAGCATTTGATCATAGAACAGGTTGTAAAAAGGCTTAGTTTCTTGGATAAATGATTTTGTAGGGTTTTTTTCGAAAAAAGAAATCTGAACAGCGAAATGACTATATCTCGGGGTTTTTACATCAATTCTACTTAAGTTTTCGTTTAACTTCAATTGAAAGTAGATCTATCGGAATCATGTTTATCACCCCCAAACCCCTAAAGCATTTCCAAGCGTCAAAACTGATGAATGTACTTGAATAACTTATGTCAGATTTTTGCGAGGACAAGTTTTCGCCTAAGCAACGGCGCATCCCAACATCCAAACAATATGCTTTGGCCTACGAATTCCATTACGGATTCTGGCAACTTCGGCTCGAATAATTAAACAGTAAAAAAGACGCTTCAATGATGTGTTGACCAACATAACGCACCCAAAACATTCCATGCAAACAAACTCAGGCGAAGCGAACGCTTTAATGGCTAGTAATTCCAATTGACAGAGCGAATGATAATCATGAGTTATGCAAAGCAACTGAGATGTCTTTTTAAGTCCTTTTAGCGCTGAAGCGATCAACAATTTGTACTCCCAAATGGAGTCTTCCCTCTCAGCCAATAAAACGTTCCGTTTAGGTTAGAGTTTAGCGGGTTTTATGGTTGTAAAATACAGCTATTTCATAATTGATATTTAGAGACCGGCTTGCAATGAAATAAATACGCCAGAAGACTCTCGTTTGGAGTCTCTTTTCTCTCGTTTCATGAGTAAAAATTGAAAATTATAAACATAACTCATGATGGCAGGATGTTGAAATGTGAGAAATCCGGCTGTTGCAGCGATAGCGTTCACGATTTTCCCAATCTACTATTTGATCTTAAGCGGAAAAGACACTTCATGTGATCGAAAAAAATGTGGTTTTAAAATACTCCTATAAAGGGTATACCTCTCATGGTTACCCAGTACATGTCAGGTAATACATTCCAACATGAACAACGATGTATCTAGCCGAACCACTTGCCAAGATGTTGCCGAAACGTAGGTAACGCGCGAACTTGTGGTGAAGAATTCTTTTCACCGACTTAAATAGACTAAATTAAAATAAAGACTGAAAATGCATTTTGCAATTGAAATCTTGAGAATGACTACAAGGTCTATCTTCAATTTTAAATTTATGATATTAGATTAATAGTCCTTTTTCCCCTAGTATTTTAAAGGCTTATCCCCCAGGCCTTTAAACGAATCGAGGAAAGGAAATTCGCCAAATAATCCAAGAAAGAACATGTGTCCACACTGCTGCACGAGAAGTGAAAAAGTGCTTTAAAAGAGAGAGAAAAGAAAATGATTCCGGTAAAATCCGATACATAGCAACTCTAGATATCTGCAATGTTTGGGTTTCTTTTAGCCGCATAGGATTTCGATCTACAGGAGTTTCTTATTGGTTTTATACCCTCTGATTTTATCACCGTTCAGAAATGAAGCTTGAATTCACGATTGTCTATTAACTATTGGATTGGCCAAGACTTCCTAACTACACAAACCGCACAGATATATACTTTAAAAACTCCAAATGAGCAACAATAACAGATACGCCGAATTTCTCCTTCCGTTTTAAACTTGTTTATGCGAATCACAAATGGAAGTTGGACTGATCGATCTAACTGAATCTGCTAGTCTTCAGTAACCAAATTAACATATAGGAATAGCACAAAAACACACTCATCGACAGCTGCATCTTTCTCAACAAACAAAACAGAAAAAAAAACACATACTATAGACCACAAAACAACGTTCAATTTAAACAGTAAAATTTACACAAATTGCGACTATTTAGTTATACAACTGATGCGTTTTGAGGCAAGATAACTTTACATGATGTGAAAGAATTTCTCAGCCAACGCTGTTCTAAAATTTGAACTATGTACAATAACAATAAAGTTTCAACCTATACTAGATAAAATTTGGCTCTTATTATTTTTCTGTTTGTAAATATAGTGTATTTTACAATTTCTCTCCTCAAACTTTATAGCTATGTACAAAATATAATAATGATGTTCTGTGTTCATTTCAAAATAGTCTATCCCTGCCGCACAGGGACTTGGAGTACAATGACCTGGCGGTTTTCTGGTGGATGGCATTTGTTTATGTGCCGAGTTAGACCGGGTGAGCTATAAAAAGTGCTGGAACACTGCTTACATGAGTAGATTTCACCGTTATGTATGCGTGAATGTCGGTCGAGGCCTCCCTTGTTCGCAAATCCATTGCCACAAACACTGCACGTAAAAGTCTTCGGTCCAACAGCATGATTGAGAACATGTTTAGCACGATTTGTGAGGCTACGGAACACCTTTCCACAGTACTGACACGGGTACGGACGGTCATCCGTGTGGTTATTCATGTGCTTTCGCAGGTAAGCTTTACGGCGAAATGTTTTATTACATACGCTACATATGAATTGCCCTTGACTATTGCTGATCGGGCTGGTGCTGTGCATGGATTCCAACGGTGGCGAGACCGGTTTCTGATCAGCTTCGCTGCCCGGTCGATTTTCCAACTTTTTTGCTTCTTTCTGCGGTGTAGCTGGAGTGGATTTCTTCTCGTGTGGTGAGCGAGGTCGATGCCATCTTCTATGTGATGCTAGGTTTGCGGGGCAGCTAAAGACCTTATCACACTCGGGGCACCGGTGTTCGGTGTGCTGAATTCCGCTACACTTGTGTTGTGCCAGAGAGAACGGGTCGCTATAAACCTCGTCGCATAGCTGGCAAATAAACTGTGACTGTGGTAGAGGACCTTTAGGCTTGGGATAGTCATTGTTTTCACTGAAAATAGCAAATTCCTTGTGTTCGAGCACGGCTGTTTTGGTTCCCCCATGCTCACTTGCATGTCGTTCATTAACCAAGTTTGTTGTGGTGTTTTCCTTGCTATTTTTCGTCGCTTTTTCACTCGTGACTTCTGAGGCTGGTGGATTTGCTCTGTGCTTCTTGGAGGATTTTTCTTTTTCTGATTTGAACGGCTTAAAAGCACTATTACAGCTGGCGGTTGTGTTGGTCGTTGCGAACATTGAAGTTAATGAACTTAACACAGGGAATTTATCCGACTCGGTCGGTGAATGCATTAGTCCAGCAACCGCAGACGTTGTTGAACATATTCCATTGTCAATATAGTTAAAGCTACTGCTGTAATCATCGTCTGGAAAGTTTCTCTTCTCTCCTGCAGGCGAGCGCGGACTTCTGTTTTTCTTGACCAAAAACGCCCTTGGCATGATGATCGTTGCTTCTTCTTGGCTGTTCTTCTCTATTTAAAAATTCCTCTTTTTCAGGTCGGAGCACTTTTGGAATATATTATGCCAAATATATTCCACGTACGGATCTATCGAACCGTTATCTTGCTTTAAAAACTTGTTTCTTCTTGTTAGATCTCGTGTGACCTTCTGCTTGGAGAATCCTGATCGAATGCACGAATACTGAGAGTTGAAATATCTTAGCTCTGGTGAGATGTCTTCGGTGTCCGTTGGAAGCTCAAGTGTGTTTCATATCGGAAGCGTAAATGTTTTAATTGTGACTCTGGCAGCTGCCTGTCCGTACGGTGGTTGTTAAGAGGTTTAAGAACGTCTCATTCAAACGTCACACGAGAGAGCTCCTCCCTTTGTTAAATATGTTGTTTTATTGTTGGTCATTCTCGCACGTGTTATGTATTGTTCGATCGTGGGGTGTATTGAATGATTAACATTTCATTATGGTGTGTGCGAACTCCACGCATTGGCCAGGATTTCTCGTGAGACCGTCTCGTGAAATATACCCAGTAGTTTCGTAAACTCAACTCAGCTCTGGTTAATCGTACAGGGTTTGTTTACAAGACTTGTCAGAGCCTTCGTTGTAAAATCGCAGTGAAATGGTTTTTATGCACAGTGAAATGTTTATGCATACAGGATCAGTTTCCGGCACAAACGCAACGTATAGTCTAATTACGTAGTAATTTGTAACACGTGGCCTTGATTGACAGCCTTCCAAATAAGACGCCTCGTGATTGGCTGGGGCCTTTTTCTCTTGCAGGACATCTGATTGGCTTCTCGAAGAAAGGACCCATGCCAAAGCAGTAATTTGTATGAACAATTTTGTTATTGATTGTATAGAATGATCTGTAATTCAAATATTTTATATGGTCACTCCAAGAATCTCATAGTATACCGGAACCAATACAAACCGACAGTGGAAGAGAACATTCTCCTAAAGTTAACAAAGGCTGCTTTTCCTATATTATATTTGTAGAATGTCATTTTCGCTTTAATGACCGCCAAAAACGTTACTATAAATTTGAGTTAAAGCTCACTTAAACACAAGCGAATGATAGCTCTAACACAACACAGACTGAATCATATGCTCCGAGAAAATATTGAGATTTTTACTGCTACGTAAATCCGATAGAATTGTTTCTCAAAAACAATGTATTTTTCTCCTTCGTTATATGGCAGTATACTTCGTTCTAAAGTTAAAACCTGGAAGGATTTTTCTCAAACAGAAAAAATACATTAGTACTATTGTATATTTATTAGTTTGGATTTCAAGGCCAAATCAATAAATGACTTTAATGAAATGAAAGTTAGATTGGATTGTTTTTAGTTCATTTGTTTTGTATGTACTGCGTCTTTTCTTATATTTATATATGTTAGGTCTCAACGGTCGAGCGCCTTAGGAAATTCTTGCTCAACTATACACAATGTTTTTCGAAATTCTTAGATCAATATACACTCACAGCTGTGTCTCTTCTGGCATTTTTAATTTCCTACAACTTTTATTCTGTCCATATTTTGACGAATCTGACAAATTGTCCTAAGAAATGTTCATTGAACTCAGACAGATATGATGAAAGACTTCACTCGTTTCGTTCGTCAATCTTGAATACTTCTCTCTAGAATGATACATAAAATAATCATACATAGGAGAGGTATTTCGTAGACCTTGCCATCCTCATTACTAATGCCGCATCGTTGTTCCATAGTTCCATTTAACTCAGACAAATACGAAGACTTGTACTCAATACTGGCCAACAGCGGTGCAATTAACATTATTTGCTATTTCGCCGTAGATGTATTTTCAATGTAAACTTTTCTAATCTAGTGCATATAAAAGTGTTTGCCGGATTTTCAGACTTAAAAATAAGTCTTGAGGGTATTTTGAGACTTGTAGTTTTGCCATAGTATATGTTATTTCCCTACTCTTATCTAAATATTCTAAACTTACAATAAAACAACAACAGTATTTTCTCACGCACGTCAAATAGTTTCAAAAACGAGTATTTTCAGGATTGGATGGTCGTTAGGAGTTATTGAGCTTCGCGTCCGAAAGAATGTCAGCGCTACAATACCACGCTAGTTTTCTAACGTGATATTAGGCCCTAAAAGAGCAACATAGAAATTAGTTGGTAAGAAATAAATAATTAAAAGCGTTTGGTTGTTTGGCGCGTTTCTGAGCGAGTAATAAATGCAGAAATAAAAGAACACACGGACAGGTGTGTTCGCACACGCGTTATTGAAAAGAATGGATCGAAAACCATTTTGGGGGCTAAAAAAATACTCAACGTAGAGAATTTATTATACAATTTTGAAGATGATTTTCTCTGTCATTTACATAGATATATTCTCATCAAGGAAAGTACACGCTCGCGGGTGGAATGAGAGATTTCTAATGCTCTTGATACATCATGATGTGACAGAGCACAATCCATCGGTGTTCGTCTTCAAAGGAATCTCTTGACACTCCGAAAAAAAACACAACTAATTTTCAAATGTGGTGAAATCGCTTATGAAAACCATCTTTTTCGCTTATTATCCTTTTTAATTCAATAGAAATACGTCGAGAAAAGAAGGCTATTAATATTTAAGAACAGAAAGATAATTACCAAAATGCAACGCACAAATGAAGGGAGAGTTGCCTATATACAGCACAACGTTTTTGTTTGAGAACAATGATGTGCTTCTAGTCCGTCCCCTCAGACACAATTCACGGCTTCGCGTTGCTATCTTGATTCACGAATGAGATAAAAATAAAAAACTCATCAGTCGAATGTAAACTGAAAAATTTCCACATTAATGTCTAGGATACAATTTGTCAATATCGGTTGGCCCTAGCGACGGGTCAATCAATCTATTGCATTTTTAAAATCAAGAACTGTGTGGCTTTCCAGACTTGATCCTGTAGATTTTGCTATTACAAGAACCTAATACGAGTAGAACTTCACAATTATAAAGTCGGAGATTTTCGACAGAGAGGTGCTTCGGTACGAGTGTCACTTCAGCCGCATTCTTTGCCTTAAAGTCCATAACTGCTCACCGAGGCCTTCAGGCAAGTCAACCACACTATTTGAAAGCTTTTACAATCGGCTAAAGTCACTATTTTAAAGAGCATTTACAAGAGGGCGAATTCAATGTGAGAGGTAGATGATTACCCTTATAGTTTGAATATATGCTACTGAATTGAAAACTGCCTCTTTTATTTGTAAAGAATAACACTCCAATGCAAAGAGAGCTTCCTTGAATTTCTAGCTTGTCCAAGCATTTTGGTATCCGAAAGGCATTGTCATTATAATTAGCAGTATGCTACAAGTATGGGAACATCTGTTTTGGGCTGAATTTTAATTAGCATTTTTACAAACATTCGGTCAAGTCCAGGATCTCAGTGACATATTTCGCTACTGTTCATTTCAGACGAGTTGTTTTCGCACAAAATGAAAATATAGCTGAATTGTTTTCCCGTGAGCGCTTCCGCTCTTCGAAAACTCATCAGCAGTACGTACAAAATAATGATTTGAACAAAAACAAAGACGGAGAGTTATCCAAATACGTATCGATAAAGTTACGAAAACAGCTCTGCCTTCTAGCGTAAATTTGACGGGCTTTAAAAGTTTTTTCGAACAATTCTCTGAATGGCAAACTCATTTATTTTCCGTCCATAATTACTATGAAATGCACTCTATTCATTGAATAATGAATAAAAGAAATAAAAAGTGCCACAACACTCACAGCACAATACAACAATCCATACTTTTGAGGATTGCCCGAATGCTTTAAATAATCTCAAATGCTCGCGTGAATACGGGTGCCGTAGCATGATCGAGTCACACAGCACGTGAAATGACCGAATTCAAGCGCACAACTGAAGTCTTTAGGAAACGAATTTGCCGGTATTCGGCAGTAACTAGGGGATGCTTTATAGGCTCTCAAAAGAGGATATAAAAGGCTATTTAATAGAGCATCGATGGTGGATTGTATTGAGAACAGCCTCGTTATTTAGAACATGAATAGACACGTCAATTCAATAATACTCAGCCTAATCATTTTTTTTTGTCACTCGGATGATTTAAACCAAAACAAGTCACACTGAACAACATTTCATAACTCAAATTCTAGAGGAGAGTATTCACATAATTATATGTGGCAAATTAGCAGCCGATTTGAGAATTTACTGATAGAATAGCCAGTATAGCGTCGAGCAGTAGGTGGTTAGTATTGAAACTTTCTCACCTTGGGGCATAGAATAAACTCAAGCTAATTTAACCCAAATTCGACGCTTCAGTATATCAAAAGAATGGTATGAATGGCACAAAGGGTATTAAAATAATATTTTTTCTCGATTATTCGATTTCAGCCGGAAATAGCTTCCTTTCTTGAAGTATAGTTTAAGAGATTCCTTGATGTTTACTATCAGTCGAATATAATCGTCATCCCGACATCCTTTGAAATACCGTCTGTTTATCATTTCAAACCCCAAAAAACTCCCTTTAAGAGCTTTAGAACACTAACTATACCACAGTTTTCAACATTACATAACTATCCATTTTTCATATCAGAACTATTATTTTATAAAATATAACAATGGCATTCGGCGTAATACACGATGTAATTACAAATCATATAAAAAGCAAAGATGATCGATAATGAACAGCAGTTTTAAAATGCGGGCTGGTTTATGAATAAGCCACGTACAAGCGATAAGAGCCAAAATGAATGACCTTATCTGTACAAGAGATTGGTTATCTAAGAGTCTAGAACCCGTATTTTAGTAGCATATGATCACACTCATGGTACTCAGGGCATATGTCTTGGTTTGGTATCGTATGCCGATCAGGTATACTAGCTCAACACAGTATCAAAAGCCGGGTACACCCCTCGCTTATAGCAATTCTGTAGCAAGCTGGCTTGGTGTTTCACCAGAAATCTAAATGTGTCGCATTTAAAATGCACACTGTATTTAAAAGTTTCTATTAACGTTATGGAAGACTTTAAGTGTTACTCAATGTCATTTTGACCACGCCCCATTGCTTATACGATGCGATGTTTCAGTGTTGCCAAGGCGAACAACATTCTCTCTTTATGCCGCACATCAAGCCCCCAAGCTCTCAAAAATATAAAAAATTAATACTACATTCAAAGTGAAATTATATTCTGTAGAAACGAGAAGTGTCAATTGACGGGTTTGTCGGCAGTAAGCCCGCGGTGGAAATCTTCGTAAAGGTGCAGCTCCATTACCTTCAGCACCTGAAACTCACAAAACTCGATATCAGCCAAAGAACATTCTTTTGATCCGATTGACGTTGTTCGTGTCTTAGAGATCTAAAGCTCATTTCGCCAACATGGCTCGCATTTTTAAGTTAATCATTCATTCTGGACTAATTTTAATGTTGATCCCCCCGCTGTCACGTTCGTAAGAGCTCACGCTGGCTCGTTCTAATATCGTGCTTCGAGGTTCCCTTCCAGTAATATACATACAACTAATCTCCATTGATAGTATACGCCGTGAAATGCTAAACAAGATCCAAGTGCTCATTTCATGTTTATATATAAGACTGACTTAATAAACACTTGCTACCACTGCCTTAGATATACCTTAAACTCTTGGTTGAAGGCTGTCGACAGAATATGACAAAATACGTACATTTATACAAAGTAACATTTTAGCTTATACTTTGAGATCCGTTCAATTGACTTGAATAGGGAATATTGAAACCAGGACTTTATTAACTATCGTGGATTCGATTCGACTAAAATGCCTAAGGAATCGAGTAATGAATGTGTTCTCTAAAACAAACTTGAAGTTATTTAGGCTGAGGTGAAAACGTGCTTTACCGAAACGTTATCTTTCGTGAGAATTTTTCTGGGGATTTCGATTTAGCAATGAGATACACTGGACGATGGAAACAAAAACAACTTGGCCGGCGAAATGAAAAAAAGGCCAAACTAAAAGATATCTTAAATAATTAAAAATACGAATAAACTATTTTTGTGGTAGATGTATTCTATAATGACGAACAAATTGGTTTAAAACAATGTTTTCTCATTTCAGAGTGAATTCGCATTCCTCCGTCTCCCACCGCTCTGACTTTAAACTAAGTGACTATTCTTTCCAAATTCACTTCTCAATAAACCGTTTTTTGTATTTAATTGAACTGAATGTCAATCTAACACTGATTGTCCACAGTTTTTCTGACAGCTGCGAAAACTAATCAACAGAATGTGTTCTTGTTTGCCCGTTTAGTATACCAGATAATTTTCTTACTAAATACACCTGGAATTCGCTATCAAGTCGGTGAGATTTGGCGCCCGGCAAAATCCGAGTTTAAGTCTGACAGATATGTAAAAGGCGCTTGTTATGATATGTTCAAAAGTATAAATCAAACTTCAGAGTTCGTAATTCCAACGAATAAAGTTTGCGGTTTTCTGTGTGGCCGTTTGAATTTCAGATTGTTTTCGTCGGAGTGCCTTTAGTTCATATATGACAACTGAAGCTCATTTGACGATGTTTGTATTTTATTCATTTATTATTTGACTCAACTGGAACTATTAAAATGCGCTTTCCTTTTTATCTATTTGTGTAACAAAAATTGTTGCTAGTTTACCATACGTTTTAAGCTTGATTTTGTGATGTTGTTAATAATAATAAAAATTATTGTTGACTTTGGATCAGCTGTTTGAGCCTGATACACTTTCATTTCAATACGAAATTCTGTCTCTAAAAACCCTCGTCAAACTCATTCCTTTAGATGGAAGAATTTCCACGGTGAAGTCATTTCTATGTTGTCAAGGTATTTTCAATATCTCGTTTTGCCCAAAATGTCGTTTTTTGATAAATGAAGCCGCTGGCAGTGCTAGCCATTTTAAGAGATCTTTGCCGGCTCAAAATATTGCCGTAAAGGCTTTTTTGGTAATGTCTTCTGTGACTATTGTCCAAAGCTCTTCTCCTGGAGTGATGTTTTGAAAACAATCTCAAAACGAAAATGTTTGTTTTGAGGAGACAGTTCCCATTTATCTCGAAGCCTTTCCGCTTGAAAACGCATCTTTGCTTCGTTTTGACTGCAGATATTCATCAGTTAGAAGTTGCTGTTTTGAAACGATGTATGCCGTGGAGAAAATTAAACAACAATAGCTTGCGAAACATTGTAGAACTAGTTGGTATAGAAGAGACTTTTCATGAATGTTTTGCTTTTACATATGGGAAAACTTAGTGTCATGGTGATAAAGTTTGAAATAAGAAAAGCCAGCACGTTAAGAAGCACTTTAACGACGGTTAACGTTAGAAGTTGCAGCTTTTATTTGTCTCTCTTAATAAGAAAATTGAAGTAAAAGCAGAGAAGAGTTCGCGGGAAGGTTCTTTGTGTGTCTAACGATTCTCAACATGTCAACAATTCGTGCTTCACATCTGCTTCAATCTACATCCATTCAAAATTCAATTTATTTGAATATAACTTTCGTTCACTTACAAAAGCATATTGTCAGTTGTTTTCAAAGCCCAAAATCAACACCATTGCTGTTGCTATAGTAACCTTTTTGATTTCTATTACGCCAGCTTTAGCAGCTGAGAAAATTAGGTTCAGAAATGTCGTCTGAAGGTGCATGGGCGTTGTTGTACTTGTAATACCGCAAATTCACCGGCATAGCCAAGAGGAATTTACCTCATCTTTCGAATAAGACTGACTTTAATTATTTTATCCCCGTATTAAACCCAAAAACTTGGCTTTTATTAGGAGATTTCTAAATCTTGATATTGCAGTTTTCATTTAGAGGATTTTTTGTTTAGAAACAACGTAACGCGAGTTGTTAAAACGTCGCCCGAAAGCATGTACACTTGAAGTGGTAAGACAATTGCAAACAAGAGAGCTTTATCAGAGGGCTTTTTGATGTTATTACTTGTAAATTAGCTTTTACCATTGAATGAGCCTCTTTGAGCTAACTGCGTCGTTTACAGCATGGAAAACGTCCATTTAATCATCACATCGCTTCATCAATCATACAGATTGCATTTGAATGGCTTTCTCATACCGGTAACGGCCTTATGTACTTGAGATTCACCTCGTATGAAAATAGATCATCAATTTTGCCCAATTTTTACACCTTTTCAACTATAACAAAATCTCTCAAGGGGGAGGCTTCATTCAAATGAGAACAAAACTTTGAAAAATGAAAAATGAACGTCACAAAACAGGAAGCAATATATGCTGCGATGAGATTGAATGCATTTTTTCTGACGAGAATGCACGAGAACGGAAGTATGATTTCATAGTGCATTTCTACTGGCAAAAAGTGATGTCCCAAGCCATTGCAATGGTGCGGCTACTTTTGAAGATGCTTTCATGATCTTCATTAATGGCCAAAACATTGTTTTAAAAGTCATGTTCCTTCAGTCAGTCAATCAAACAGGGAACTTTATAGGAACTAGCTTTCAGTGTTAATTGTTTCTCAGTGAGTTTTCGTTGCCTAAAAGTGGGCCAGAAAGAGTTTTACTTGCTCAGTTTACTTTGTAAAACATATGGACTCTAAATTCCTTGATTCTCTTGCCGGCTACTGAACGTGATGTATTTATATTATTACGTGTTAGACTTCATTGGTCGGTGGGTTTTTCCGCTCATCCCGTGAGTTCTCCAGTTTCGTTTATGTTTATAACAATCCACACAAAGCGAAAGCACATCCGGTTATACCTTATTACAAAGAATTCCTAAATGGGTGTCAAACAGCCCCACCCCGCACTAACTCGTTATCTAGATAATGAGTTTGACTTTGTGCCACGACGACTCAGTCAAATTCCTGAATCCTTTCCCAAACTCTTTAATTACAATCTGTTAATCTGTCACTGCTTGTCGAAGATAAATCACATCTTAAACGAGATGGTTTTCGCATCTGATTCGTTTTCACACTCTGATATGACGATATTGTGGAATGGTAGGTAGGTACGGTAATAGGGAATATCAGTGATGAAAAATGCCTCAGGGGGTGAATAAAGATTGAAGTAGCTCGATCCTAATTGAAAAAATTGTAACGCTTGGTTCTATATATACACCAGTGAAATTAGCTTCAATTTGTTTTTATCCGTATGCGTGGCTGGGTTGATATAGTTTGGACACACTTCCCTTAATTAATACACTCTCACCGAGTTCGATCAAGAAAATAATGTTGTGACTAAAAGTTTCATGCTTTTCGTTTTCCAATAGCGGTTTTTAGTTATTAACGGAGAAAATAATGATATTTTGTTGTCCGTGTTTTTGTTGCATGATTGTGAAACCGGTGGGTGAATTGATCGATCGAGCCGACACAATGTCTAGATCCTAAGGCAATAAAACAACTCAAAGACAGCTACAAATTGCTTTTTAAGAATAAAAAGGATTCGATAGACTAACAAACAAAAGTCTATTTAGTTAAAAACATATCTGTAACAGGGTAACTTAACGAAGGAAAGTGGAAAGAAAATAACGGTTTATGTGAGTGATAGAAAATTGTAATGGTTTTCATTAAGAAAGTCATTGTTATTGTATTAATGTTTATAGTCCAACATTGCTAATAAACAAATTAACACCAGACGCCTTTCAGACGTTTAATTTACTCCCATAGCGAGTGAACAAGCTATGAATGGATATAAATAACTCCTGCAGAAAAAAAATACAATCGAAGTCTGTCACAAACAAATATGTGTGAGTTTACAGTGTGTGTGTTTTTCTTCGGTAAAAAAACTTTAACTTAAACAATTTTAACTCCAACTTTCAACGACAAAGATCAATTCTACATTTGAGAAAACTACTGAATAGTCGGACAGTTTAACTCTTCGTTTCTACGTATTGTATTCGTTTGAAAATCTTCATTTTACTGGTAGCTTTTGATGTTTTTGACGCGAAGCCGAAAACCAACTGAATATTGGTATCCATGACTACCCCACAAAAACAAGACGCAAGGACCGTAGACGAGAGACAACGAACGAGGTCTACATTATCGCCATACAAAGGACTAAAGTATACTTTTATTGAAAATGGTCTTAACACGTTTTGTGTAAGATGTCAACAAGCTAAGACCGGCCACACGTGTTCGGTAGTCGGAGCTGTATGCTTCGCCACACACACGATCTAACCAAGCGTAAATGTACACAATGAAAAACTCCTCAAACAATCGAAATGTTTGACAACACAAATGTAGAAATTGCTCTTTGAATTTGTCATGCAAATACACGCGATCGACCCATGCACACAGGTTCCAACGACGAACTCGCTCAAACTTTGAAACTTTAAAATGCCGTGTGTTGAAGTTGCTTTTGTGGGAATGTCAGAATTGTTTTCGAAGAGTTATCCGATCCGTAGATCGAAGTGACGAATCATAAGCTGAGGAATACACGGAACAGCGTCCCTCAAACCTCTTTAACGGTCTAAATAGGAAAAGCGAAATAAACTGATATATATTTAATACAAAAAAGTTTTTTTTTTTCATTGGGTCCAATAATGTAGCCATTTAGTTCCGCGTGATGTTTGAGAGTTTTAGAAAAGTAAAGTATGCAGACAAGTGTAGGCTTGTGTGAAACGATTCCCTTGTCTCATTTGTGCAATGGAACGTTGACCCAGATCATCGCAGTTGAATACCTGAGCCCTGGGACGTTGCGAGAGGCGCGTGTGCACTCGACGAACAATACCAAGCGAGTGTCAATCAACCCTAAATTAACACGCATCATTGTCAATGGTTTTGGCGGCAAAAACCGTGTGCAACCACGTGTCAACACATGTGACGCAAGTACATCGCGGTTTTGGCGGGTTTGCCGCGCTAACGAACTATTTGAACACACGTGTACAATTGAATGGCTTTGGAAATTCCAAAGACTGCGTCTTGTTACGTGTAGTTACGTGTTGTTACGAAACGGTTGCAGATCTATCTCTCACGATGTAATGGCATGTTCACACATCCGCTTTGAACTAGCCGTTAGCAGGCCCCACTTGAGTCCTACGAACCCCCCACAAACCGTAGATCGTTATAAAGTATTTCAAACTTATATTGTTCGTAGATAATCACCTTTGAATGAAGTAATTATCAGATATTTATGATCTGAAGAAAAGAGCAAAGTCTATAGAAATGATGTACAATAGAGAGCAGATTCCACCAGTAGATACGAACAAAGAGGATCTCATTTCGCCTTCGCAGGACATATTTCTCTAAACATTTAACAGTTTCCTTAGTTTAGTATTAAACTCATACACAAACATGACCGAGTGCAAACTTTTGGCGAAACCTTCATGTCTTGTACGCGGGCAGGTATGTATGTCAATACAGACCAGAGAGCATGGCTTAGTGTTGGTGCATGGATCACCCCATATCACGTGGCAGCTTGCGTAATAACTTCTAAGCTCAATAAAACGCCATTATGGGAAGGTGGCAAAACACTCCTACAAATATCAGTCAAATCTCATTTTACTTGAACGTGAATCTCACATGAAAGGATTGCGGATGACAGCTCTATATCCGGGTGAATAAGCATTCATAAGCAACTCAGTCAGACATTCCTCTACTCTTGTTGGATTGCTGGTACCCGTTGATATATCAACGCGCCAAAAATTCCTTAACTGAATATTGATGTTTCCATACCGTCAGTTGTATCGGTCGATATTAGCCTCTGAGAATTAAAAATCGATACTTTGGCTAGTTCGTCAGGTTATTTTGTTTTGTGACCGCAGTTTCTTTAACTCATAACGTTTGTGATAGAACAATGTTATCCCGTTTAATAGCCATGCTGGGGAATAATGTAGGACAAAAACAACCTGTTTCATTCAAAACTTTTCAAAGCTTGTAAAAGAGCTCCCCGTCACCTTTTACGCCTCCACGCGCGCACGGTTGTGAACCACTTTCCAAAGCCATTTCCGTGCCTCATGCACCAAAACCTGCCCAATTAGTGAGTGTAGCTTGCGCGGCCGTGCACGAGTGTAAGTCCAATTATCTGTCAGACATGTATGTAGAACGTTTGAAAAGCTTTCAAAGACTTTCAGACAAAACAAAGCAAGTTTGTATTTAATGACCCTACATTCTAGTGATGCAATGTGTTTCTGTGCCACTTTTACACGCGCCGCGCTCAAAATTCTTTCAAATTCAAAACCATTTTTTTAATCAAATTCAAAGAAAGTTTTCACTGCGATTTTGAGTATACCCAAGTCCAGAAATCCAGATTTTAAAGTCGTTAAAAAAAGTGCGTGAACTTTGTTTTACTATTCGCTTTTGTGTGTTCTACTGGTCTGTAATACCTCCTACAAAGACATAGATATTTTGTCATTATGCTGTTCAATGTTTACGTTATCGTACCCAGATACCATATAAATGGTAGGATATCTTTGTGTTCGATGCCCTTTAATCCTGACACAATATTTTAGTACAATAAACTTAATGATTCCTAAAAATCGAGGTGGCGTGTATTGACGATTAATGACAACTGTTGCATACACACAACACTTTTTGTTCAAACCGCATTATTAAAACTTTTTCGGGTACGTAGAAAAGTTGGGCGTTCTAGACCAAATTCTTTCGCATAAAAGCCGTTTATTGAAGCCTTACGACGTATGTACTTTGTATATGTTAAAAGTAATAATGTCATTCAGTAGTTTCTGGGAGCACTTCCTCTTCTACACGTGAGAGATTTGATGTCTGTTTCACACAGGTTAAACTTTTCAACCTTATTTTAATGTCACTTTAACTCAAAACCGTTTTAGCAGAGTTCGGAAGTGTTTTAGGAGCTCGAAAGTCCGTTTGGAAAATCTTCCACCTTGACCTTCGCGTAGTAGTACTGAACTGGTTTAGGTTTTCGTTTCATCGAGGCTGCTCCTGTACGACCATTCTGCTTCTCAATGGTCGTGGGAACTCTACCCTTGAAAGCTGATGAGTCCTTAACCATTGTCTCCTAAAGTTTCCAAGATTAATGTCCTAACAATACAGCTTAGAAGCAAAGACGCAGGTGTCATCCCAAAGCGGCGTGGCTCCGACACAAAACACAGAAGAATATTCCAGTGTTCAACGGACTCATTGATTCAAAGAACATGGCATTCCTTGTAATGGCGTTGTTATGCATTTACGAGTGTTAAATATGAATTCCGTGGGAAAATTCGGACGGATCTGTTCGTCTTTATTCAGTAGTAGTAATGAATGTTTGGAGAGGTTACAAATTGATTTCTGCGGGCAAGACAAAGAGCCCAAAGACACAATAGACAAGTGCTATGCTGACTGAAGCTACGTAAACGATGTTTCGTAAAGAAATACCTGTCGACAGGAGAGGCAAACAAAGCTGTCTTTTCTTATATTATCTAAGCTGAACACCGAATTTACACAAGGTTTAAAGAGTCCTATTTTGAAACTCTCGCCAGTAACACGAGAAGGAATAACGAATCAACACAATAAAGCTATAGTAATAGACAAACTTAATTCATATAAAACAGTTAAAAATACAAAGAAAAGCAATTGTTTCCATCCTTAAACATACTAAAGAACTTACGGAAACAGAAAGAAAAAGAAGGACAATAAGTTTACGTAAACCTAGTTTTTGCTTTAAAACATGAAGATAAATAAAGACGGTTTTCAGATGATTTAGCGCGGTGTGGCTTTGTGTAACTGTGCTATCTTTGGTGGCCGTTTTAATGAAGAATCTGGCAAATACAGTTTAGAGATGTTAAAGACTGCTGCCCCTTTAGTGACATAGTCTTTTATTAATTTCACACCTACATGGTCCTACATGGCGACAAGTCATAAAGACAGTGAAACCTTCACAAACTGAAACTAAAAGCACCTTAAAACACCGACTCACAAAGGTCCTACATCTTTCCACAATGTTTCTTTATCCGTCCCTTTCATTCTCTCTCAGTATTTTTACCATCCAGATTTCCTTTATGGATTTTGATTGGATTTCGGTGAAACAAAATCTATTCGAGAAAAAGGTCGCTCGGCCTATACAATAACTGCGTTGATAAAAAATAGTATCAAAACTCCGAAATCATTTTTTCTTTCATTTTTTCAGTTTATAAACTACATAAGAATAATAATGATGTCCAATTCGGGGAAATCATAAATCCGCGCTATTTCGACTTCTGTTATAAGTCAAACTTCCCGCGCTTCGTCGAAGACGAGAAGTGTACTGATATCCCTTGGGTCAGGACTCCTTGGACTTATTTGGACCTCGTTATTTCGAATCCCCGCTCTGTCCCGAGTATAGTTTAACTTGAGTGTTCGATAGGGGGGTTCTATACTCATATTTATAGCACTATCAGGCGCGGATACAGACCGGTTTACACCGTTTTTCGGAAAACGGTCAACATTTTCAAAGTAGCAGTAATATAGCTCTCTTGAATGTTTAATTTATTCATAAAAACTTGTTTAAAGATACAAAAACGGCCGGTTCGGAAAACGGTCATTCGGAAAACTAAATGATAAGACTTTTAAGGTTTATTTTAAATTATTGTAAGAGCGCTGAGACCCAGTGTGGCGCTCCTAAAGCCATTTATTATTATTAAAACGGTCACATTTTTTTTCCTGGATCTGCGCCTGACTGATATCCGGCGAATACAAACCAACTGATTTTCGCGACGAAATTTGATTTATTGATCTATATGAATCTCTTGTATCAACA